>PVHX01011333.1:0-64748 GCA_004024805.1 Geosciurus inauris | reverse complement strand
AGCTGAATAGAAACTTCTCAGAAGAAGACATACAATCAATAAATAAATACATGAAGAAATGTTCGTCATCTCTAGCTATTAGAGAAATGCAAATCAAAACTACACTCAGATTTCATCTCACCCCAGTCAGAATGGCAGCTATCCAAAATACCAGCAACAATAGGTGCTGGCAAGGATGTGGTGAAAAAGGTACACTCAATCATTGCTGGTGGGACTGCAAATTGGTGCAACCAATCTGGAAAGCAGTTTGGAGATTTCTTAAAAAACTTGGAATGGAACTACCATTCGATCCAGCTATCCCAGTCCTTGGCTTATACCCTAAAAATTTAAAAACAGCACACTACAATACAGCAATCACCTCAATGTTTATAGCAGCACAATTCACAATTGCAAAACTATGGAAGCAACCAAGATGCCCTTCAATAGATGAATGGATAAACAAACTGTGGTACATATACACAATGGAATATTATTCAGCAATAAGAGAGAATAAAATTATGGCATTTGCAGGCAAATGGATGGAATTGGAGAACATTATGCTTAGTGAAGTAAGCCAATCCCAAAAAACCAAATGCCGAATGTTCTGATTAGTGGATAAGAATACATAAGGGGGGTGGGAACAGGAAACATAGGAGAAATGCAGGAACTCTAGACGTGGCTGGGGGAGGTGGGAGGAAGGAAAGGGGAATGGGCATAGTAATGATGGTTGTCTGAGATGGTCATTACTACCCCTAGCACATCTATGAAGACTCTAATGGTGTGACTTTATCTGGTTTGCAATCAGAGAAATGGAAAAACTGAGCTCTGGTTATGTACTATGACTTGAAATGCATTTAAATAAAATAACTAAATTAAAAAAAAAAAAGAATGGTTTGTAAGTTATAAAATATTAAAAATAAACTGTCTTTTCTGACTGAGTGGGTTCCATAATATATATGATACTGAGGTGTTTATTCTCTTCTATATATGTCTATCCATTTTTTTCCTTTAAAAATTATTTTTGTCTCTAAAAGCTACACCTGAGAGTATAACTTTAGTTTATATGTCCTTTACTAAACAAAAGTGAGATAGTGTCCAATCTGATTGCTTCCAATGAATGATTCAATGACATAAAAATATTTCAAAATTAAGAGCCAAATCTTTGAGGTTTTAGGCATATCTAATGTAAGAATTAATGTCAATAAAAGTATTTGGTCCACTTTAGGTAACCCCTGTTAAGCATTGCAATAAAATGAGTCATGTTTGGGTAAAGTGACAAAGATTGAATAAAATTTTTAACTAATGGCACTAAAAAGCAATAATGTAATCAGACTGTGAAAAAAAGACAAAAATACTTTTCAGAACAAGAAGTTTTATTAACAGAAACTACAATAATGCAAAGAATATTTCCTTTCACATCAAATGAAAAATCTAAATAATAATATTCATTTCTTATATTGTAATAATCATGCATCCAGAAAGAGGCATCAGTGAAAATTTTACCAAGAATACACCGTGAACATCAGGTGAGATGTGCACAATTAGCATCATCTTAGCAAAATTTAACCATAGATCTTCTGGTACATTTTTGTAGGCAACATTTCTTAGTAAGTGCCTCATTGGTCTGTCGCTTTTTTCGGGAATGAGTTTTCAAGCCCAAGTATTCTAATTCTGAAGGGCTATTGTCTTTTGCTTCTCCTTGTCTATTGTGAATAATATCCTTGAAGTCTTCAGGACTAGGCTTTGAATCTTCTATTACAGGTTCATGTTGTTGTAGCTCTAGTGACAGTGACGATGGCTGCCTCTCAGATGGTGTTGCCCTCAGCTGCTGTGGCAAAGTAGGAATGAATCCTGACATCATATTGAAGGCACCTGCATCTTTGTTCAGGGAGGATGGCATGACATCTATTAAGATTTTTTTTAAAAAAGAGGGAAGGGGGAGAAAATATTGAAAACTGTAAATGTAAGAATAGACAAAGCAGGAAAGCATTTCCACAATATAGTTAAATATTGAAACAGAAGCAGCAAGTATCCTGATAGCTAAGCAACCTAGTTTCCTTATAATTGGGTGGCTTAAAGTACTATGATCTTGTCAAGGTTCTGTTTTACTCCATTTGGCCCTCTGTCACCTCTCTTCCTCATCATCCCCTTTGCTTTTATCATGACAATTTTCACTCTCTGACATTGATCTCTCATCTTCCTGATGTCATGTTGTTCACTGAATCACTAATTTAAACAGATGGAATTCTTTTTTTCCTTTGGTTCCAGGGATTGAACTACTGAGTCACATCCCAGCCCTTTTTATTTTTTATTTTGAGGCAGAGTCTCATTAAGTTGCTTAGGGCCTTGCTAAGATACTGAGGCTGGCTTTGAATTCATGATCCTCCTGCTTCAGGCTCCCTAGCCCCTGGGAGTACAACTGTGTGCCACTGTTCCATGCTGGATTTTGAGTTTTTACCTTACTAATTTTTTAATTACTAAAATATTTTGAGTTATGATAGAAAATTTTTTTTTAATTTTTATTTTTATTTATTTTTCTCAAAAGTTGCATTTTAATACATGTTATCAAACATAACAGGAAAAAAAACAAATTTTCAGAAGCTGTACACACTATTCACTGAAAATATTTGTTGAGGCAAATAGAAAAAAAATTATTACAATCATAATTTTTCTAACTTTGCACAAAATTAAACTTTTTAAAAGGATCATGATAACTTAACCTATCCAATGTTTCATGATGGCAAGTTACTGCTTTAGAATAAAGTTTAAAATGAAGGATTTCCAAGAGCTTTGATATAATTAGCTGAGGATATGTCTCTGACATCCCTCAGACATCTCTTTAGCAATCACTCTTCCCCAGACTATTAACTCCAAGTCAATAGACTTTGATATTAAAAAGAGAAATTGGCTAAAAGAATACTAACAAAAAGCAAATGCAATGGTGTTTCATCTTCCCTAGTTTGAATTAGTAAATTCCAAGATTCTGTGGTATCCTTTGTAACCATTATACAAGAATTATGGAATGAATGGCATTATATCAATCTCTGACAATGTAAAACATAACTTTAAAATCATACTTTAAATCCCATAAAGAAAAGTAAATGTATTTATTTTGCATATTGATTCTGCATGAGAATCACTTAATGTATATAATATGCAAATAGGTTTAAACCTACTTATGGTTTGTCATAAATTATATACAGCATATAAAATGTAAAATACTTAATTATTGGTAATTGAGTTTGCTTCCTATGAATTTAATAGAACCTTCTATGGGTTTCCACTGATTCTTTAACTTGGCTTCATTCACTCTTCCTATATGCTTTAGAAATTTTTAAAAAATATATTTTGAAAAACCAATACATATTTGAACTGCACCTAGTTCTGAGATCTTGCATTAAAAAAATGCATCCATAGCAATTCCTAAAACTAAAAAGGATCAATAAAATCTTCACCTTTCAAGGTTTAAAATGCAAACTTCCCTTGTCCCTGGTGCCCTTTATAGTTTTTTCTGTACTCATCCAGTCATTTTTGTTTCTCTTCCATCACTTCTCTCACAGTTAACTACAAGACCCAATTCCAAAAGGTGGGGAGGCCAGGTTCCCACCACCAGGGGCATTAAAAGGGAGTGGAGGTAATCTCCATGGCATAGACCACTGCCAGTTTTTCACAAGGAGGATAGTCACTACATCTGAGAAACTTGCTGTCTCACTTTTCAGGACCCCAATAGAGGTCTCAGGGTGCTGCCATGTGCCCTTTGGCACAGAAACTAGAATGATAACCAGCTTATCAGTTCACTTTTTGCTTCCTTTCCTTTCAATAGGAGATGCTGTGTCTAGGAACCAGGTTACCATCATGCCCGCCATTTGACCTGCTCAGCTTTTCCTCTGAGGTCTGGGAGTGCACCTATCTCCTGCTGGAAGTTGGGCCACATCACCTCTTCAGTGGCTTCCCCCACCCCATGTCCCCACAGTGTTGACAGGGCAACATGTGAAAAGAACATCAAGTGTCTCTTAGATGAGGCTTTTTGCTATTCTTGCATTTCCCCTCTCTCTGGCAAGATTTCCAGTGAGATTCTTTCAATAAAAGCAAGTTACAAAGGAAAGATTCAAGCTTTAGGAAACAAACACCACTAGCAGTATGGGATCTCAGACTGTGTGAGTCCCTGTTGAATAGATTAGCAGCCCTGTAGCAACCAAAGGGAAGTGCTGGATCACGGGGGGAGCCTGGGCAGATCAAAACTCTCACCTGCTGATCTCCAATGGGGCTGTCTCAAAGGCCTGTCCCAGCCCACATGGCCACAAACATTGATCAGTTCCCGTGCTAATGAACGGCCACACAGCTGAACAACCTCTTCCCACCATTCTGGTGGGGCTGCTGTGGAAGCTTGGTTCAACAGCAGCCATACTCCTAGGAGGTGGATCAAGAACAGGTGAGACATCTGGGCCTTTTCTCTCCTGCACGGGCAGGCTTTGTCTGGAGAGTGCAGCAGATCTCACCCACAGACTTGAGCCTGTGTGGCTTCTCTGGCTTCAGGCTGATTTTCCTACCTGGCTCAACAGGCTTTTATATTCTCTGGCTCTAGCTCAGCTCTTGAGCCAATGGTCCCAGCTCCACCCTTTCCCCACTCATCTCCACGGAATTTTCTTCCTCAGCTCTTTTTCACCCTCCCCATATTTCTTCTATTACCCCATCCTTTTTGCGCTGGGCCTTTGTACAGTTGAACTTTTTTTCTCTTTTCTTACTCTCAAACCATTTGTGTATTAAAGTCATTCTGCATTTGCAGTCTTTTCTTTATATGGAGCAAGAAATGACCATTACATTGAGTTATATCACCAAAAATAAAGTTGTATCTTCTAAGAACCCAGTTTTTCAGCATGCACATTTGCCACACTACCTTCTAGCCTAAACAAGATTAAAGTTAGATAAAAATAGTACAGATTCTGGCATATCAATCCATAAAAAAAATAATGCATGAATGGATAAATTGTTGATAGGAAAACTGGATTTTACTGTGGATCCTGGTTAAAGCACACACACAACAGGCTTGTACAATAATGTCTTAAAGTTATAACACACATTCTTCATGGTACTTGCCTTCTTCTCTGAGAGACAGCCTGATTGTAACCAGCTACCTGAATATTGTAATGTGACATTATATTCTGTATCTTGAGAGACTGGAGAAGAAAGAAGAGAAAGAAAGAGAGAGGGAGAGAGAATGAATGAACACCAAAAAGGAATGAAGAAGAAGTGGAATCCCACAATCTAGAAAAAATATTTTGGTAACCTGTTTTAGCACAAAAATTATGTGCTTTTTCTTATTGTAATCTATCTTTGCTGCATTTGGTAAGAGTTGACTTTGTAGCCCTTTACTTTGACATTTAAAAAATTCAACAGAGTTTCTGGTAATATGCTCTTCTTCTAGATGTCCAGGGAACATAGGTTCATTTAGGTTCAAATAGGTTCATTTTTTCCAATAATTTATATGCTTGCATGCATATAAATATACAACCTAGTCAGCTGTATTAGCTTATTTACAATTTCAACAGGGCCCAATCAGCCTTGGTCAAATGTTAAGCACTGTACAATTATTCAAATCATACCACATGAAAGCTGTGGAATGGTTAGAGGCATTGCTTTTTTTTAAGGGAGTTTCATAAAGACAAGCATTTAAGAGAGGCTTCTCAAAACTGAGGTTTAAAGGTATTTGGAAGGGAGGGACAGAGGTTAAGAGTCCTTGCAAGAATAATCCATTTGCAAATCTGTCTTCCAAAGGAATCATTCATTGCATAATGTAATTTCCACTAATGTTTTAATTTTTAATGTGCAATTTTTTTGAGGAGAGATGCTGGAGAGTCTATTTTGATTTGAGAGAGGTGTAGAGTTTCAATCTTGTACATGTGCAGTTTCCCCAATACCATTTATTGAAGAGACCTACCTTTTCCCAATGTGTGTTTTAGGCACTGTTATCATGAATCAGATGTTCATAGCTTTGAGTGTTTGTTTCTGGGATTTCTATTCTGTTCAGTTGGTCTATGTGTCTGTTTTCATGTAAGCAGTGTGTTGTTTTGGTTACTATGGTTCTGTAGTATGTCTTAAAATCAGATATTGTGGTGCCTGCAGCTTTGTTCTTTTTTTTTTTTTCGAGATTGCTTTAGCTATTTGTGCTTCCATGTGAATTCTAAGATTGTTTTTTCTAGTTCTGTGAAGAATTCCATTGGTCATCTGATGAGGACTGCATTGAAATCACTTACTGTACAATGGACATTTTAACAATATTAATCCTCTAATCCATCAACATGGGAGGACTTCCTACTTGTTTTTTTTTTTGTATCTTCACTTTCTTTCATCAGTATTTGGTAATTTCCATTGTAGAGTGCTTTTGCTTTCTTAGATACATTGATTCCTAGTTTCTTTTAGTTTTGTTTTTGTGTTTTTGTTGCTGACATAGATGGGGTTGTTCTCATGATTTCTCATCAGAAAATTGGTTACCTGTGTATAAAAATACTGATTTTTGCATGTTGATTTTGTATCCTTTACTGAAATTGCTTATCACTTCTTGTAGTCTTTTAGTGGAGTCTTCATGTTTTTCTATACCTATAATCATAGCATCTACAAACAGATAATTTAATTTATTGCCCTCCTACTCATATTCTTGTCATTTCTTTCTGTAGTACAATTGCTGTGGCTAAGTCTTCCAGTACTCTATTGATTAAGAATAGTGAGAGTGGACATCCTTGTATTTTTCCAGATCTTAAAGGAAAGGCTCGCAGCTTTTCCCATTCACTATGTAGCTGTCTATGACTTTGTCAATTTATGTTGTGTTGTGTACATTCTTTCCTTGTGTTGTTGTACATTCTTTCTATACTTAATTTGTTCAGGGCTGTTATCATGCAGAGATGTTGAATTTTATCTAAGGTATTTTCTGCCTATGTAGAGACAGAGTCTTGCTAATAGGCTGGCCTTGAACTAGTAATCCTCTTGCCTCAGCCTCCCAAGAAATTGGAATTACAGGCATGTGCCACCAGACCTGGTTACCAAATTTTAAGAATGAGTGCCCATTCTTGCCAAACTATTCCAAAGAATTAAAACAAAGGTAAACCTTCCAAACTCATTCTATCAGACCAGCATCCCCCTGATACCAGTAGGAGACAAGAACACAACAAACAAAAAGAACTATAGGCCAATATCTATGTTTATCAGGGATATTGGCCTATAGTTTTTGTATGTTCTGTCATTGTCTCAACAAAATACTAACAAAACAAATCTAAAAGCCTATCAAAAATGTAATTCATCATTTCCAAATGAGATTTATTGCTAGGATGAAAGGATGTTTCAATATACATCAATCAGTATTAATTGCATTACATAATAAAGGGAAAAAACCATATGATCAGCTTTCACAAACTTTCCTTATCACATTTCAAACTACCAATATCTCTAATCCATTGACTTGTATATATTCCACAGGACTTTCCTTAACATTTTTTGCAAACTTCACCAAGCTATAATCCTAGATTTCCAGTCCTTCCTAGGACATGCTTTCATCCTGAATCATGTTCACCTAACATTAAAAGATATGCCTAGACCAACCCAGGGTTAGGGTCTACCCTGCCTGCAGAGAGAGTGCCCACAGAAATGTTGCTGACCACAGATGAGAAGTACTCTAAAGAAAAAAATAAAATAAATTGATCAAAATTAACACTCCATCATTCAACCCCATGACACTTTTGAACTGGCAGTTGTGGACTAGAACTGACATGCAAACTTCAGAATCAGTGATGCCATTGAGTCCCTATCAGTGTAATGTAGGTTTCCAGTTGCTTTTATTCCCAGCATAATTATTTGTGCTAAGCCAACTCAACTTCTTACTCTCATTTAAGTAGCTACCAGAAGAATGAGTTAAAAAAAAAATCAAATTAACATGCCTGTAAGGACATCCCCCTGCTAACCTTAATATTTGGAGCAGAAATAGGGGTTCACATTCACCAAGTCAGTAACTGAACCTTGCCAACCAATCTTGACCCATCTACCACTGGTGGCACTTGAGTCAGCTCACTCCCTTCATGAAAACTGTTCTTCCTTGACTCAATTCTTACTTTCTAGACCTGTCTTATGTCCTAGCTCCCAACCACTCTCAGATTCCAGATATATTGGTATCTGGTATCTTGGAGCAGTATCCCAGGTATTGCTCCAATCTTCATAAATCACAGGACTTACCCAAAGTTGCCAGAAGAAAAAACAGTGGACATGATAAATAGTCAGCCTTGAGGGAAATACTAGAAATGCTTTCTTCAAATTAGACAATTAGTGATATACACAAATCTCCTGTGGGCATCCACATGACCAAACTGTGGGAAGAACTTCTTATCCTTTTACAGAAAGACACAACCCAAGGCCAAAAGATACTACACTGCCTAAGAGATTTTGATACTACTTTCTCAGGAAGAGTTTCTTCCTTTCCTGGAATGGTATAAGAGAAAAATATCTAGGCTCTAGCTAATGTCTGTAGTTTAACACATTTGAGCATGCATGTAGTGAAATTGTTGAAGTCTATAAAGTATAGTGCTAATTTTAGATAGCTCATATTTAGATTATATGGGTTGTAGATTATTTTTGCAACATGTGTCTGCATATTCCCCATCCTCTCTAATCTATGTCCTCCTTTTAAAAAGTAAAACATTAATGTGATCTTTCTATATAGCACGTCCGGTATTTATGCATTCAAATATTTATATAGAATACTCCACAAAACCAAACCAAACTATTCAAAATTATGTTAAGTAAAGACTTCACCAGTAGTCACATTTCTTAAAAAGATGCACAATTAACACAGTCTTTCTGTAACAATACTACAGGAAAAGCCAGTCAGTACAAGAGAGAAGAGAGTATAGAGACTGAAGTTTATACCAAAAGAGGTTTATTTTGTTATTGCACATTTATTCTACACATTCATTTTGTTACACTTTTATCTAGCACAGAAATAAACATTATCCTTTAAATCAACAACAACAAAAAAAAAACATCACATTAATACAAATGTCAACATGCTATCTAGACCAAATCTGGTTATCTATTCTCTTGGTAGGTTGTCCTCTCCAGGGTCAGGTATTATCACACAGTCTCTGTCATCACTTCAGGGGAATTAGGTGGTAACAAAGAAGATGAGGTTAAAAATGAAGCCCCTTTAATGATGCTACTTGAAACCTCCAGGAGAGTTTGCAATATAAGTGTCCAAATCTACGCCTTCCTTGTCCACTGTACTACCACACTAGCCTACTCCCTGCTCTCCCATATTTAGAATAATAAACTCTCCTTTTCTCCTAAAGAAAAAGTGAGCTATTTGGTCCAGAAAATCCAAACAGCAAGCTTTAAAAACACCAAGAAAGTAACACCTTGTTGGACAGTAGACTTTTCCAGGGCTAATCATCCTGCTCTGATGCAGCATGGATTTTGGAGGCTTCCTGATTAGCCTGGTAGAATACCAAGCATAGTATCTCTCCAAAGCATGGCCAAAGAGTACCTCAGTCTCCCCAAGTGCTACTGTAATCACCCCTATCCACACTTTTCAGTGCTAAATAATAAGCCAAAAAATAAAGTGGGTCTACTGCAGTTGACACTTTGTAGCCCTGCATATCTAGCCACTCCTGCCAGGAAAAACATTTTCCAGCCCCTCTTTGACTTCTTTGTTTTGTTTGTTTGTTTGGTCCTGGGGATTGAATCCAAGGCCATGCACATGCTAAGCACATGCTGTACCTCTGATCTTCAATTTCACCCTGCCAATCTGTCTTTGCAGCTCAAGCAAAGATCTAAAAATGCATTGGGGGTTTGCAAGGTGCTGCTTGAGAGCTCTACCATCTCCCTGCTTCTATGTGTGGTAGTGAATATCCTTTCCTACACTGTTTCCTCAAGATTTTAGTTAAAAATTTTGGTTTAAAATGAGTAGTAGATGCTGCCTAGGCTCTGTCCCCTTAAGGCTGATGGAGACAAAATGACATTTTAAGATCTGCAATAAGTGGCACAATCCTCTTTTCCAGAGCAGTGAAAGAGAAGGAGGATTTAGTCACTGAACTAACTTCATTTGACTCCATCTTGTCTTTGTGATTTTTTTCCCTCTCCTTCTGAGTTTTCCTGAGCCATTCTCTTCTACAGTGATGTTGGATTCCAGGGACAAACAGTCTAATAAACATCTTGTGACAAAAGTCAAAACTATGTCCAAAATTACAGCAACTTTCCTGTGGTAACAAGTCCTCATGTGACAAGACTCCTCCTGACAAACCCTGAGATAATGATGAACCAGACCACACCTAACCAAGATCACCTGCTTTGGTAGCTCTGCAAACCATCCAGCTATGCAAACCCCAGTCATTTCCCTCAATCCCCTTTCTTTAAAACCTCCAAATTATTGTAATCCTCTCAAACTCAGAGTTTAGACATGAGTCCCCCTTATCTTCCCAGTATAGCTATACTGATTCAAGTTCCTTTTCTTTTTTTCACCATTAGCTTTCCATTTAATTTTGTTTTAAGGAAAATGGCAAGACTTGATTTATTGGATCCCCAGAATCAAGCCTCTGGTCTCGGACTTGGTTACAAAGGTCTTGCTCAGTGAAGGAGCTGCTCTCTGCAGTGGACCAGGGAACCAGGGCATGACTGTGAAAATTTCAGTTTATCCTGAAGGAGAGTAGCAGATGAGACTTTAATGACCCTTAGATAGACCAGATTACAGAATTCAGGAAGACATGAAAATTAGAATTATCAGTGTGGGCCAAAGTGATGGACAGTTGACTTGGATCCTTACCATGTGCAGTGGGGACACGGAAGTCTCATGCAATACTGCTGTCAGTCAATAGTCAAGAGAGCTACCTGGTCAAGACTCTCTGGAAACTGCCCTGGGACTTCCAGTAAATTTACATGGCAGTAGGAGTTGACCTATCCTCTCTGAGAAGACACTTTCTTTATTTAGAGGGTCCCCATTTTTCTTGTGCTTCCTTTCTAATAAACTCATGTCTGCTATTTTTGTGACATCAGAGATATTTCTGAAAGAAAAATGTAGAAAGAGGGAGAGAGAAAGAAAGAAAATGGAAGGAAGGAAGGAAGGAAAGAAGGGAGGGAGGGAGGGCGGCAGGGAAATCTTTCTGGTATGATCACAAAAACCAGTAAGCAAAGACTGCTGTGGCTCTCTTGACTTCCTGGTGGATTTTGCTAACAGCCATCACTTCTTCTGTTTTATCTGTAGGAAATCCATTCACTCAGTTTGTAAGCAAATTTATTAACCAGAATTTAAGCTCATTAAAAATGTCCAGGTAATCAATTTAGGTTAGTATAAACTGCCCTCATTAAGTTCTTTAGAAGGATTGAACACAGGCAGGGTAATTCTTCATACCATCCTTCACCCTCCCTCAGCCACAATCTCACCTCACCACTTGGGAACACAACCAGTTCAGCCATGCTGAACTCTGTGTTGTCCAGGTTCCACCACACGTCTCTGAATGCCTGGTGTCTTCCAAATTAATATACAATATAGTGCATTTCATGGCCAACCATCAATTTAATGAAAATGGGTGCCAAGGAACAAAAGATTTCAAATTAGCTAACAATGTTATAAACCAAAAGTAAAATACAAAATCTGTTCTGGAGTTAGCAGTAACTCAAAATCCAATAGCACATGTATGCACACAAACACATACATGTGCACATACATGCAAATGTACACAGATACACACATCATCTTCTTTAACATTTTGATGATATAACACTGTGATCCTACCCCAGAAATCAATGATGTGATTAATTCTAAACACACTGGCACTGTGAGGAACAGAGGGATTTGTTTTCAGCTCCCTTGCTGGGGATTTTGACCATTAAAACTTGATATCGCCGGTTTCAAATCTTTTTTTTCTTTCTCTCATTTTGGACCCAAGGCTCACACAATCTGGTACTAAATTTACATTTTTTCAATGGCCCTTACTGGGTAGAATCACACTATTACTACTTAGAACCAAAATCATAAAAATGATACATTTTAATACTATTTAATGCCACTATATTGTCCCACTTACGGTCTTAGAAACATAATACAGGGAAGCAATGGTAGCATTGCTTCCCTCCAATTCTGAGAACAGAACATCACATTCTTTAGCTTTTAGACATCTTAGACAATCTTTGGTCACATGAATGTCACAGGATATCAGTGACCTGCCCAGAAAGCTCAGAGAGCCATCCACCTCTTCACTGTTAAAAGCCATCACTGCTTGGAGGGTCTTAAGTTTCCTAAAAGTACCAAGTCCCTTGGGAGCTCTAAGCAATGATTAAAATATAAAATTCTCCACATAACCAAAGGGCAAGTGGATGGAAAAAATAGTGTGGAGGAGAAAGGTCTTTGCTTTTAGGTAGTATCATCTAGTCCTATTTTTTTTTTTTTTTTTAGTTCAGCATTTGACTTGCATGGCTAGTCCATGGTGTTTCAGAACAGGGGCTGAACCACACTGAAGGCAGGTCTTTTAGAGAGATTATTATCCTAAAAGTCTTCCATCAATAACTAACCCTCCTCATCAAACAAAGGGAGATGTTCTAGGTGGGCCCCTATCTGTACATTGTTCTGGAGTTGGTCTTTGCTAGCTTACCTCTCAAATGCTTCAGGGTTTCTTAAAAAGCCTAAGCAAATGTGCCAAAAGAGAATCCCAAAAGCATAGGCATCCACAGAATTATCATACTTCCCTTTCCACCTTCCCTAACAAAGTACACCATTTACTATGTATTCAGATTTGAAACTTCAGAGTCGCACTTCTTCCTCTGAATTGATCTCAAAACTGTCACGTTTTGTTGAATTGTTCCATCCATACCAACCTAATCCTGGAGATAACCATGGTCTCCTTATGTGGATTTTTCCAACCCAAATCCCCTCTACCTACTGCTGCTAAGGTAACAGCCCATAAACATTTTCTTTGCATTGCTCCCCTGCTAAAAATCTCCTTATGTTCTGCACAATAAGCCAAACTGCTCTGTAAGAATTTCAAACTCAACAAATTTATCACCAACCTAGTCTTCCACTATTTCCCAAAAGGGTTTCTTTCCTGTCATTATTATTTCTATCCTGCAATTTCCTTAGTATTTTCCCTTTTCCAGTCCCCAGGAGATTTTCTCTTTCATGGTACATGTTTAGAATCTGGAGACAGAAAGACCTCAATTCATCTTAGGCTCATTCCTTTCCAGCTCAGTGTTTTTGAGTAGGTTACTTTATCAATCTGGTCTTAGCTTTAGCCATGAAATAAGCATAAAAATGTATCAACATTCTCATAAAATTGTTGCCATGATTAAATAAAGCGAAATATATACATATATGACCACACCAACTACCTCAAAGTATATGCTTAGTGAATACGAGATTTCCTTCCACCTACCAATTTTTGCAGCTCTGACTCAAGTCTTACTTAAAATCTCACCTCTCATACAAAATCATCAAACATTTCAACCTTCCTTTATCCCTTCACTGAACACTAATAGTACATTATACAGGCTTTGACTTAGCATTAAATCATGTGCTGCCTTATGCTGTTTCCAAAGTACCCTACCTCTCTCAATGTATCCCCTATTTAATTGTTAAGTTCTTTAATGACAGAGGACAACTTCTATAATATAGGAGTTGCTCAATTAATGCTTTATGATGAAATAATTATATGATTATGTCCAAAATAATACATGGTGACTCTTACTGCACTTTTTGTTCTCACTTCTTTACTTCTTCACCTTTCCCATACCCTCCTTAGGTTCCCTGTTCTGGTTTCTTTCTCTAACCATGATCTTCTACCCACATGTCTAGACATTTTATGGCAACAGGGCTGGATATAGGTGACTATTTTGTTTTATTTATGGTGCTGGGATCAATACCAGAGCCTTGTGAATGCTAGGCAAGTGCTCTACTGCTTAACTATATCCCAAGACCATATGTGACTATTTTTTGGAATCACTTTTTAGGACTAGAGAAGACGATGGATCAGAAGAAGGCTGCAGTCCTAGTTGCTCCATGGCTCAGGATTCCAACATCAAGAGTATTACTTCTCAGCAAGCTGAGAGAAAGAGGTATTTCACTAAAATTCAATACTGGTCAATCGTAGTATTTTAGACACTCAGTAATTTGGGTACATTGAATAAAGAACAAAGAGTCCATTGGATCCAAGCCAGTTGTGGCAGCAGCTATGGTAGTGGTGCTGATTCACCACAGACGGGAGGAAGAACAGAAAGAGAAGAATGACAAACAGATTTGGTATGGAAAAATCTGAAATCAGAAAAGCAATCTGAACTTAGCTGGTCCGGAGGCTGTACTGTGCACTGGTGCTTGAAAAGTACTCTGTGTTTCTCAACTGGCCACAGAAAGCTAAGGCAACAGCCATATTGAGGCATCCACACTGTAGCTTGCTGCTGCAAGAGCCTGGAAGATCATAGCAAATATTTACATACCACCCTAATGAGGACCTACTGTGTGTCCTATAGTATAACTAGCAGAATTTGAGTGAGACAAAAAGAGGATTGTACTCAGGGGGATTAATGTCAGAAAAATGAAGGGGAGCCCAGTTCACTTGTCTTTTGAGATTGGTAACTCATTTGTCCAGCTGAAGTGGTCATGAATTTGAACAGGGTGGTTTGAATACACTCAATGACTTAACACTGGGAAAAATGTGTTCTTGGCAGCAGATTGTGTGAAGGATTGTCTCCCCCGCACTGTGAGTGCAAATGGCTCTTTGGTGGCTCTAGAGATCCAGACTCTCAACAGAGATCAGTATCTTCCTGGCCCTAGGGATCTGTTGACCTAATCTCTCTAGACAAGACACCATTCAACAAAACCTTGTAGGAACTCATTAGAATGAAAACCTAGTCACTGGAACTCCACTTACAACTCTGCAGCAGAACCCACCCTAGGAGTTCATTGACCTGGTCTAAGAAGACAAAACTCCAATTGACAATACTGCTACTCCATTTTACCGAAGGGAAGTTAAGAGCTATTTCAACACACTTCAGTTTTAGGCCGCTCCAATTGGCAGCTCAGTGAATAACACAAAACCCCAGCCACCACTGCATTGTCTGTCTCTCTCCCCCTCCTCCCACTATGTGGCCCAATGAGAAATGGAAGGCACAATTGGGCACAGGCAGTGAACATTAGTTGACTATTTTGACCACCTTAGTGGAGACAATTCCCTCATTTTTCAATAAGAATGTTTTCCCTTTTCTTTGTTTGTTTGGTATTTTTGCTGTGCTGGTTGGTTCATGTACATATATACACATACATATTTGTTTCTTTTCTCTGTTTTTAGCCTTTCTTAATGTAGCTATTTTTCTTTACCTTTGTTTTTGAGGGCTAGGGTTTTTGGGTTTCTTTATTTTGGTTTTGTTTTGCTTTTATTTATTTCTCTTTTCTTATCCTGCTAACAGCCAAATTCTCTTGTTCTCTCATTCTCTCTCCTTTTATTTGTTTTTTTCCTCCTATTTTCCCCCTCTTTCATTGTTACCATTCATTCAACATCTCTTCTGCATCATCTCTGTTTACTTTTTGAATGTTGTAAATTATCTTTTACTTTCATATTACAATTTCTTCTCTCTAAATGAACTGTATTTTCACCATCTTCTAGAATTGGTTTGTATAATTCCTGCCCCAAACATTGATGCTGTTGAAATTGTTACTGCTGTAGAAGACATAGTGGACACTTATTGCTTGCTTTAAAGCCAGATCCAGTTGATGATTACATATTGTTTTTGATGTGGGCAAATAGTGGTCCACAATTCCCACAGCAGTGTCAACTGCAATACCGATTCACCACAGAGGAAGGAAGAACACAGAAAAACACAGAATAGAGAACAAAGGAAGGCAAGGAAGACCACTTTAATTAAGAAATGGAAACAATGAAAAGAAACCAAGCAGAACTCCTAGAAACAAATAAACAAATTGAAAATTCACCTGAAAGCATCAGTAACAGATTAGATTGTGTAGAAAATAGAACCTCATCACTTGAAGGCAGAAAGACAGTGTATATGACCTTGAGTACCCAGACTGCAATAAAGGGAAAAAATTATACAACATGATCAGAATACAAAAGAACTATGGAATAATATTAAAAGATCAAATCTGAGAATCATTGGGATAGAAGAGAACATGGAGATAAAAACAAAAGGCATGAAGAGTATTTTCAATAAATTAGTTATAGAAAAATTTTCCCATATCAGAAATGTGATAGACATCCACATACAGGAGGCATACAGGACCCTAAATAGACCTGTTCAAGTAAGAAGCTCTCCAAGACATATCATAATCAAACACAGCATCCATTCATGTTTAAAATGCTAGTGACACTAGGGATAGAAGAAACTTACCTCAACATTGGAAAAGCTGAATATAACAAACTTAAGGCAACATCTTTCCTGTCCTCATGGCCTCTCCCCTTCCCTCTGTCCCCTTTGCCCAATCAAAATTCCTCCATTATTCCCATGGCCCTCCCCCACAATGGATCGGCATCCACTGATCAGAGAGAACATTCAGCCTTTGGGGGTTGGCTTACTTCACTTAGCATATTCTCCAACTCCATCCATTTACCTGCAAATGCCATAATTTTATTCTCTTTTATTGCTGAGTAATATTCCACTGTGTATATATACCACAGTTTCTTTATCCATTCATCTATTAAAGGGCATCTAGGTTGGTTCCACAGTTTTGCTATTGTGAATTGGGCTGCTATAAACATTTTGATGTGGCTGTATCACTATAGTATGCTATTTTTAAGTCATTTGGGTATGGACCAAGAAGTGGGATAACTGGGCCAAATGGTGGTTGCATTCCAAGTTTTCTAATGAATCTCCATACTGCTTTTGAGGTTGCTTGCACCTATTTGCAGTTCCACCAGCAATGTATGAGTGTGCTCTTCCCCCCACATCCTTGTTAACACATATTGTTGCTTGTATTCTTAGTAACTGCCATTCTGACTGGGGTGAGATGAAATCTTAGAGTAGTTTTGATTTGCATTACTCTAATTACTAGAGATGATGAACATTTTTTCATATATTTGTTGATCAATTTTATATCTTCTGAGAAGTGTCTGTTCAGCTCTTTAGCCCATTCATTGATTGAGTTGTCTGGGTGGTTTTTTTTTTTTTCTTTTTTTTTCTTTTTTTTTTTTTTTTTTTTTTTTTTTTTTTTTTTTTTTTTTTTTTTTTTTTTTTTTTTTTTTTTTTTTTTTTTTTTTTTTTTTTTTTTTTTGGTGTTTTCTGAGTTCTCTATGTATCCTGGTAGTTAGTGGTATATCTGACATGCATGTGGCAAAAATTTGCTCCCAAAATTTAGGCTCTCTCTTCACCTCATTGATTGTTTGTTTTGCTGAGAGGAAGCATTTTAGTTTGAATTCATCCCATTTATTGATTCTTGATTTTATTTCCTGTGCTTTAGGAGAAAGCAAAAGGTGAAGGTTATTCACCCCTTCCTGGTTTTGTGTTACTCTCTGAGCTGCCAGTTGGAGCAGCCTAAGATTGAAGCTGTTTTTTATACTCAGCTTGACTCCTTCTACCCAAATTTCTGAGTCCCTAAGCCACTTTAAATGTCCAATATTGAATTTTAGTGAAATCTGTCTTTCACCCACCTTGCCGAGAATCTGTACACTGGCTGCTTGCATATGAGAAAAGAGAACTTGCTGGTAGCTTTTACTTCTGGGGGGCATAAGCAGGAAAACCCTGGTTAGAATGATGGGAAGAGAAATGAGCAATTTCGTTGCTCTGACAAACCTGTTGCAAAAGGGTTGGTACAAGGAGCTCAGGCTGTTACTCAGACAGGAGTGAGATGCTTAAATGTTTGCCTGCAAATGACTGCTTAAATTATGTATCCACCTAATGGTGTGCTTACAGCATTCGCAAAACAAGGAATTTTATCATTTTTCTCATATCATAAGCTAAGACTTTCTTCTTCCTTTCTGTCTTCAGGTATTTGAGCCACAGTGAACTGAAACATCATCCAAATTCCTTTGTATTTATGATAACTGAAAGCACATTTTAAAATTTTATTTGTAGTCAACATTCAAAAACAAATCAAAATGAAGAACAAAATGTGGTTAGGGGTTGAGAAGAATTTAAGAATAAACTTATGGGTAAGTTGGAACCAAGGAAACTAGTTTTTAGAATATATATTTTGGATAATACAATGGCCAAGGAAGACAAACATTGATTGCATACCTTTCAAATTTCTTTGGAGGCTGGAAGGGATTAATCAAAAAGTGAAAATCAATAGAAAGTAGGTTATGTTGCATACTTATATTTGTAAAAATTTTCTTGTAAAGAAAGTTTGTTACAACTAGCTTTTTCCAAAGTATGCTATGTGTATTTATAATGAAAGATGATATACTTTCACAAAAATTCTCAGGCACATTAAATTATTATAAACTGAAATAAACCCACCCCCCAAAATATCAACTCAAAATGAATCAAACACCTAAATATAAGGCCTGGAACTACTAAAAAAAAAAAAAAAACATAAAGGAAAAACTTCAAGACACTGGGACAGATAGTGATTTTTCTGGATGGGACCCTGAAAGTGCAGGAAGTAAAATCAAAAATTGGCAGATGGGATTATTTCTAACTAAAAAGCTTCTGCAGAGCAAAGGACACAGAATGAAGAGAAACTACAAAATGGGTCTATACTTAAATCTGACTTCCAGAGCTCCTGATGAGGATGAGAAAGTACAAGGGACCCAATGTTTTCCTAGATGCTCATAGGGAAACCCTGATTGGAGGTGATTCTATAGTCACAGGAAATTGCGTGCTATTAATCCCTACCAATTTCTTACTTTCCTTTTATTCCTATGCCAATTCCAGGTAGTATCATTTCTACTTGATTGCATAGTCTTGTGCCAGCATCCCACCTAAATGGGCCATGGTCCTAATCCAGTGTTGTGTTGGTCTTTGTGGGCTGTGGGCTTAGAGGATCACACAGATAGATGGCTTTGGTGGTCACAGGTGTGACATAGGAGCCTGGAGCTGGTCCATCTTCTCTCAGAGAAGAGAAGAATTATGCACTGTTTGAGCACATGCTGGTAACTGTGGTGGAAAAGCACCTGGGTCTACCCTGGCCCCAGAGAGAGGATTGTGGGGACAAACTACTCTTTGTAGGTGCTCCCTAGTTTCTTTCTGAGTAATATACCAATAGTATATTTGGGACAAACTTTAGCGTGGGTTGTCCTCCAGTACTGAAACAATGATATTACATTAAAAGCAGACTCCAGGCAAAGCTGGATCTGTGCACCACCCACTGCTGAAATAGTGAAAGTAACTATAGCATTACAGCAAATAAGCAGCTTACTGACAATTTCTGGAAAGACAGGCAAAAATAAAGCAAAAGGGTAGAGAGTTTATTTCAAAGACATAATGACAGAAAACTTCGCAAAGCTAGAGAGAATTATAAGTATCCAGAGAATGAAAGGTCAAAGGTTAAAAGTTTCTTTTCTAAAGTATGGCAAGGCTGCAGCAGAAAAGAAACAAATAATAGGGGTGTCTCAGTTCACTTGACAGCACACTTAGCAGGAACATTATAGGGCAGGAAGGAATGATTTGAAATTTTCTCTTGTATTTTTCTTTTATATTGGTTCATTACAGTTGTACATAATATTAGATTTTTTGTTACATATTAGTACATGCACACAATATAACCATGTAATTCAGGCAATATCCTTCCCGGTGCTTTCCTGCTCCTTCCTCTCTGCCACCACCTGGTCTCATTCCTCTATTATAATGATCTCTTCCCTAATTGCTAATGATTTTTCTTTTCATGTAATCATTCCCTACCTTTCTTTTCACTTTTACTCTCCAACTTTCACATAGGAGAGAAAAGATATGACCCTTGACCTTCTGACTTTGGCTTATTTCACTTAACATAATGTTCTCAAGTTTCAGCCATTTCCCAGCAAATGGCATAATCTCATTTTATTTATGACTGAATAAAACTCCACTCTGTATACTTACTGCTTTTTCTTTATCCACTCATCTATATTGATGGACACATAAACTAGTTTCATAGTTTGGTTTTTGTGAATTTTACTTCTACAAACATGGGTATGCATGTGTCATTATAGTATAATGACTTTAATTCTTTCAGAGAAATACCTGGAAGTGATACAGCTGAGTATAATTATTCACATATATATTCATATATATCTTCATATATTTTTTCATATGTATCTTCAAATATATCTACATGTATAGCTTCACATATATATTTTTGTATATATTATCTTGATATGTATTTTCATATCTATCTTTATATATGTATTCTCATATGCCTAGTGTTTTTAGCAATCACTATAGTAATTTCCATTATATTATAAACCAAACATGTGTATCTGTGTCTATAGGTTATAATCCTACCAACAGTGTAAAAGGGTTCCTTTTTCGCCACATACTCTCCAGTACTTATTATTGTTTGTAGTATTGATGGCTGCCATTCTGACTGGTGTGAGATGAAATCTCAATGTAATTTTGATTTGAACTTCCCTAATTGCTAATGATGTTGAACATTTTTTCATGTATTTGTTAGCCATTTGTACTTCTTCTCTTTAGAAGTGTCTGTTTTATTCATTGGCCCATTTATTAGTGGGGTTCGTTAGGGTTTGGTGTTAAGTGCTTTGAGATTTTTAATACATTCTAGACATTAATGCTCTGTAGAATATTAGCTAGCAAAAATTGTCTGTAGATTCTCTCTTGACGTTCCTGTTTCCTTTGCTGTGCAGAAGCTTTTTAACTTGATTTAATTTCCATATATTAACTCTTGGCATTATTTCCAGAGCTTTTGGGGTCCTATTGAGAAAGTTGTTGCCTGTGCCTATATGCTGCAGTGTTGACTTTCCATTTTCTTCAGAGTTTCATAGTTTCTGATCTAATTCCTAGGACCTGATCCATCATGAGTTAGCTTAATTCCATTTTTGTGCAGGATGAGAGATAAGAGTAGTTTCATTCTTCTACATATGAATATCCAGTTTTAACAGTTCATTTGTTTAAAAGGCATTCTTTTATTCATTGTATGATTTTGGCACATCTGTCAAGGATCATGAGCGTTGATGTGGGGGATTTTCTGTGTGTCGATGTGGGGGGTTTTCTGTGTGTCTTCTATCCTGTACTATTGGTCTATGTGTCTGTTTTCTGCTGGTACATGCAGATATTGCTGCTATAGCACTAGTATAATTTGAAGTTGGGTGTCATAATGTCTCTAGCATTGCTTTTTTGACTTACAATTGCTTTGGTTATTCTGAGTGTTTTATTTTTCCAAATAAGTTTTAGAACTGATTTTCTAGTGTCATGAAGAATGTCATTGGTATTTTCACGAAGATTGCATTGAATTCGCATATGGCTTTCAGTAGTATGGCCATAGTAACAATATTTATTATGCCTATCCATGAACATGGGAGGTCTTTACATCTTCTGAGATCTTCTTCAAGTTCTTTCTTCAATGTTCCACAGTTCTCAATGTAGAGGTCTTTCACCTCCTTGGTTAGATTTATTCCTAAGCATTATTTTATGAGGTATTTCTGAATGAGATTATTCTGCTGATATTTCTTAACAGATTTATTATTGGTATATATAAAATACTTGATTTTTGTACATTGATTTTGTAACTGATATTTTGCTGAATTTGCTCTAGCTGAAGCTGTTTAGATCTTGTAAGTACAGAATCAAATCATCTGCAAACAGTAGTAATTTGAATTCTTCCTCTCTTATTTTTATCCTTTTTATTTCCTTCTTTTGCCTAATTGCTCTGTCTAGAATTTCTAGCACTATATTAAATAAGAGTGATGAGAGTGCACATCCAGGATACTTTCAGTTTTTTCAATTTACTATGAGTTTGGCTTTGAGTTTTTTATATGTAGCCTTTATGATGTTGAAGTACTCTTATTCTATCACTATTTTCTTCAGTTCTTTTATTGGGAATGTGTCCCAAATTTCATCAAAGTCTTTCACTGAATTTATTGAGATAACTAATTATTGTCCTTAATTCTATTTATGTGATGAATTACATTTCTTGATTAGTGTATGTTTAACTATCCTTGCATCTCTGGGATAAAACCAACTTGATCATGATATACAATCATCTTAATATGTTGTTGAACATGATTTGCTAGTATTTTATTAAGGATTTTAGCATCTAGGTTCATCAGGGATATTTGTCTGTAGTTTTCTCTCCATGATGTGTTCTTACCTAGTTTGAGTGTGATACTGGCCTCATAGAATGAATTTCGAAGTGTTCCTTCCCTTTCTATTTCATGGAATAATTTGAGGAACATTGGCATTAGTTCTTCTTTAAATATCTGGTAAAATTCAGTTGCAAATTCTTCTGGTCCTGGACTTTTATTTGTTGGAAGGCTTTCTACTAATTCTTCTTTCTCATTGTAAGATATTAGTCTCTTTGTGTTTTCTATGATCTCTTGATTCAATTTTGGAAGATTGTGTGTGTCTAGAATGTATCCATTTCTTCTAGGTTTTCCATTTTATTGAGGTATAATTTTTCAAAATAGTACCTAATCATATGCTGGGTTTCTATGATGTCTGTGGTGATTTCTCCTTTTTCACTCTAGTTTTATTCATATGGGTCTCCTCTCTTTCCTTCAATAAGGGCTTAACAATCATTTTTAGTTTCACAAAAACAAAGACTATTTGTTTCATTGATCACTTGGAGTTGTTTTATTCTCTATTTCATGGATATTGGCTCTGATCTTAATTATTTACTTCCTTCTACTGGTTTTAGAATTGGTTTGTTATTCTTTTTCAAGAACCTTGAAACGCAGCATTAGATTGTTATTTTGGTTCAGTCTGATTTTCTTATGTATATATTTATAGTTACAAACTGTCCTCTTGATACTGCCTTCATAGTGTCCCAGAAGTTCTGATATGTTGTATCACCATTCTCTTTTGAGTCTCAGAATTGTTAAATTTCTCCCCTGATTTCTTCTATCACCCATTCATCTTTCAATCTCTATGTGTTTATATACTTTTGTAGGGTTTTGGCATGTTGATTACTAATTTAATACCATTATGATCTGATAAGGTGCAAGGCATTATATCAATTCTTCTTCGTATTTGTGAAGAGTTGCTTTGTGGCTTAAAAATATTATCTCATGAAATTCACTGATAACTTTTATAATCAATGTTTTCAATTCTTTATCTGGTATTTCATCCACTTCAATGTCACTGGGGTCAGTTACTGGTGAATTATAAACTTTAAGAAGTGTCCAGTTACCTTGGTCTTTCATATTTCCTGTCTTCCTGTGCTGAGTTTTATGCATCTGCTAGGATGGGTATTTCTTCTACTCCTATGTGTGGGCCTTTTTAAGGCATAGCCTTCATTTGCACTGAAAAGCATTCCAGAATGATCTAGATTGAGACCCACTCATAGTTGTTGTATCAAAAAAATTGTTAAGTTTATTCTATTTTTGCTGTAGCAGTTAATGTCCATGAGTGGTACCTGAGGGCCACTACACCTAGCCATTCCTACTTAAAACTTGGTCATTAGATTGCATTCTTTCTTTTATTACTTGTATCCTTTGTTTTCTATTTTATTCTAGTCTTAAGGGATAGGTAAAATTTGGGCATCATTAATTTGTGAGTGGATCAAGATTTGCTGTGTTTGGCTGAGATTAGTATAATAGAATAATCTCTACCATAAGTACCTGTAGTGCCCCTGGTATGTTCCCAGAAAGTTACAGGACAATGAGAAACAAACGAATAGCAACAGAAAATGCAAACAATATACAGTATTAAAATGAGTACCCATTGCTGCTATGACAGATACAACATTAATCACCAAAAAACAATAACAATGAGGTCAGCATGTAGCAACAGCAAAAACAATACATAACCATGTACTAGTTCTGGCCTTAAAGTAAACAGAATGTTTCTGCTATGTCATCTACAGTGGTAATAACTGCGAAGAGATGAGTGATGGAGGCAGGAGCTATATAAACAAATGAGTTCTAAAAGATTGTATAAACACAGTTAAGAGAAATAAAAATGTGATAAGAAGGTAGAAGAGAGTTTACACTGTACAATTGTGAGCAGAAAGAATGCATAAGACAGGTAGCAGATGATCCTCAAGGAAAGAAGAGAAAAAATTGGGAAAAACCAAGTAAAAGAAGAGTGAAAGACAGAACAAGAGAAACAGACAAAAGTACCAAAAAAAATTCAAAAATGAAAAAGTCAAAAGATAAAGCAAGGAAAATAACTATATTTTTAAAATGCTAAAACTGAGAAAATATAACAAAGATATATATGTATGTATGTCCATGAACCAATCAGCATAGCAAGAACACCAAAACACACACAAAACAAAACAAACAAAAAGAACCAAAAGGAAAAAAAGATTCCTACTGAAAAACTAAAGTCATTTTCTACTGTAGTGGTCGAAATGGTCAACAAAAACAGTGAGTTATTGTCTATGCCCAACTGTCCTTCTTTCCATTTCTCATTTGGCTATACACTGAGAGAAACAAAAGACAAAGCAAGGACTAGAGGTTGACAACACCTTTCTCCATTTGTGTTGTTCACTGAGCTGCCAGTTGGAGTGGCCTAAGAGTGAAACTGGTTAAAATAGCTCTCATCTTCCCTTCTTACTGTACATTGAAGTGGGTAGTACTGGCAAAGAAATTTTGCACAGACCAAATCAATGACTCCCAGGGTAGAGCTGCTACAGAGTTCTATGAGGGGAGTTCCACTGGACGTTGCTTATGTCTAATAAGGCCCTAGAGGCTTTGTTGTGTGGTTTCTGATCTGTAGACATTAGATAACAAACCCTAGGGCCAGGAAGATATTGGTCTCTGTTGTTAGTCTGAATCTCTAGAGCCTCCCAGTAATTTTACTTGTAGGACAGGGGAACCAGTCCTCCAAACATTCTGCTATCTACAAACACAACGTTCCCAGGCTTAAATCATAAGTATATTCACACCTGCCTGTTCAGATTCCCCACCCTCTTCTGATGGACACTGGAGATGCCAGACTAAAAGGAAAAGACATGTTAGGCTCTCCGTAATTTTTCTAACTTGAATCCCCCTGGGTACAATTTTCTCTGCACTTGTTTCACTCACACACTTCTAGGTACACCCTAGGCCACGTGGTAGGTGCTTACCAGAGCAGTACAATTACTGACCTCCACAACAGCACCTGTAGAGTTGCCACCTCAAGATGGCTCCCATTTTAGTCCTCAGCTTGCCAACTAAGAAATACAGAGCATTTTTCAAACACCAGATTGCAGTGTAGCTTCTGGATCAGATAAGTTCAAGCTGCTTTCTGATCTCAGGTTTTTACATGCCAAATCTGATCATTAGGTTTCTTTCTGTGTTCTCTCTCCCCTGTGTGGTAGACTAGTGTTACTGCTGCTGCTGCCACTGGCTTGGATCCAATGTACTTTCTTCTTTGTTTACTTCACCTAAATTTCTGAGTCTCTAAGACACTCTGACCAAAATTGAATTTAATGAAATCCCTATTTCACCCACCTCACTTTGAAATAGTACTTGCATTGCTTGAATCCCAAGCCATGGGGCAACTAGGAATTCAGCCTTCCTCTAATCTGCCATCTTCTAATTCTTGGAAATTTTCTCAGAAGTGAAAATCTGTCAACTAAAAAAATTCCATCCAGCAAAGTTATCCTTTAGAATGGAAGAGATGATAAAGACATCCCCCCAAAATCACACAAACAAAAAAATGAGAGAGTATGTGTTTATCGGACATGTTCCCCAAGAAATGCTAAAGCAAGTCCTTTAAATGGAAAGAAAAAGACGTTAATAATAAGAAAACATAGGAAGTTATAAAGCTCACTAGTAAGAGTGATTATACAAACTTAGAATACTGTAATATCATAAATTGTTCATATCTTTAGTATGAAGACCAAAAATGGAATTAAAACTGATAATTACATTAATATCATAAGCCATAGGCAATGTAGAAAGATGTAAAATGGAATATAAAAAATTTAAAATGCAGGAAGGAATGGAATGCTATTGGAGAATTTTCTTCATGTGTTTTATTTTCTTCATTGTTTTGTTTCTGTTCTTATTTTTATGATTAGCTTAAGTGGCTATTATCTCAAAATAGTTACAATCAAATGATGTTTTGGTAAACCTCATGATAACCAAAAAGCAAAATATATCATAGGAAATCAACATATAATAAGCAAGAAATCAAAACACTATTCATTTGTTTACCCAGCAAGGAAGATTGCATGAGAATGAAAAAGAGAGAGATAAAGAAAGAAAAAAACTACAGCAAAACTAGAAAAAAAATGTTATAAAATGGCTGTTGTAAGGCATTACTTATAAACAATTACCCTGAAGGTAAATAGCCTAAATTCTCCAATTAAAAGACATAAAGTAACTGAATGGATAAATAATAACACCCAACTCTGTGCTGCTTACAAGAAACTTGTTTCCTATTTAGAACACATAAAGACTAAAAATAGAGCGATCGAATGATAGTCCATGAAAATGGAAACCAAAAGAAAGGTAGAGTGACCATATTTATGTTATAGAAAATAGACTTTAACACAAATGCAGTACAAAGAGACAAAAAGGTCATTATATAATTATAAAAGGATCAGTTCAGCAAGAGGAAATAAAAATTCTAAATATCTACACCTCCATTACTTAAGTACACAAATATATAAAACAAGTATTAATAGGACTAATGGGAGAGAGCAATTCAATGAATCATACTTGGAGACTTTAACATCCCATTTTCAGGTATGGACAGATCATCCAGACAGAAAATCAACAAAAAAGTAAGTGAGTTTCAATTGCACCCTAGAGCAAATGTACCTAACAGACATCTACAGAATATTTCTTCCAGCAGTGGCATTCTGTCAACACATGGAATATTCTCCAGGGTAGATCATACAATGGGCCACAAAACAAGTCTTAACAAATTCAAGAAAACTGAAATCATATTGATTATCATTTTCATCTCATATAATAAAACTAGAAATCAATAATGTGAACATTTTTGGAAAGTATACAAATGTATGGAAATTAAACAACTTATTTGTAAACAAACAGTGGGTAGAGGAAGAAATCAAAAAGTAAATTTTAAAATTTCAAAACAATGAAAATGAAACACAACAAAACCAATGGGATACAACAAAAGAAGGACTGAGAGGGAAGTTTGTAACAACCAATGACCATACCAAATATTAGAACAATCTCAAATAAACAATTTGTCACTACAACTCAAGCAACTAGAAAAATAAAAATGAAATAAATCCAAAATTAGTAGAACAAAAGAATTGTAAAAATCAGAGCAGAAATAAGGGAAATGGAGACTAAAAATAATACAAAATATCGATGAAATAAAGAGTTCATCCTACAAAAAGATAAAACTAAATTGCAAACCCTTAGGTAGCATATCTACACCTCCACTCTTGAAGTACACAAAGGTAAGAATAGAGGAGAGAAGACTCAAATAATTATATATTATTATTTAATAAAAATAGATGTTTTTCTTTTAGACTTTAGCATAACGTTTAAATTTTTACATATGATTATTGCTTGTGTTAGATAAGTAGTATTTTAATATCAACACAGTTGTAGATTAGAAACAATTGAACAAAGTACCAAGAATTATTTGTTCAGGCAAATAATTGGACAAAATGACAAACCTCACATATGCTTGGATTCACAGAAGATAAAAGTGAGGCCTCAATTCAAGAGCCATAGATTCTATTTAGACATACATTCCATACCTTGAGTATTGATAAAAGAAAGCCAAATGGATATCAAAGCACCACTAAGCACAACATAACATAGAGAGAAAGAAGGGAGAAAGAGTGCACACTCCCTGAGTACTCATTTGCATCAGACACTTTCCATGAATAGCCTTAAAGGTGCCTTCACATTGTCTAGTGAAGTCACTATTTTTCCATTTCACAAAGGACACATGTTGAGAATGGTCATATGCTTCTTCAGTGTAACAATGGCTGGTTGTGCCAGATATGGGCTCACCCTTCTGTGAAGACATATAAGGAGCTTCCAAGTTGTCTTTCCCATCTCACAACAAAATAAGGACTGAGTACCTGAAAACCCAACAACTTTTTAGATTTATCAGAGAATTGAAGTCCAAGAAAAGACAACTTCCTCAAGTTGGAGAAATAGGAAGATAAAGTGAATCTCAGAATATTGGAACAAAAGTCCAGGAACAAAAATCTGCTGCTAGAGCCAGCCCAGGGCAGGAAAACTTAAACTTCATCTGTTTCTAAGTGTAACCTCTAAAGCTATAAAAATTTTTATTAGCTCTAATCAGTTATACATGACAGCAGAAAACTTTTCAATTCATTGTACACAAATGGAGCAGAATTTTTAACTTCTCTGGTTGTACGTGAAGTAGAGTCACAGCATTTGTGCAATCATACACCTAAGGTAATGATGTCTATCTCATTACACCATCTTTCCTACCCCCTTTACCCTATCCAAAGTTCCTCCACTCATCCCATGCCGCTCCATTATGGATTAGCATCCACTTATAGAAAACATTCAGCCTCGGGTTTGGGGGGATTGGCTTATTTAGAGGAACTTTAGAAAGGAACACAGGGGGAAAGTTTTCTGATGTTCAATTTGGTAATGACTAATTGAATGACACCAAAAAATCCCACAAAACATAAAAAATAGAAACATTTGACTACATCAAAATGAAAATCTTTTGGGTATCAAAAGACATTATCAAGAGAGGAAAATGCAAACCCCAAAATGGAAGAAAGTAGCTGAATATTATATACCAGAACAAGTACTACCATCCAGAATACATTCAAAACTACTTATCAACAACATAAAAACAAATAAGCAAACTCAAAACTAGGCAAGTGATTTAAATCAGAATTACTCCAAAGAAGATGTCCAATAAGCATATGAAAAGAGTCAGAAGGGAAATGCAAAAACATGAGGGGCAGGAGAGTAATGTCAGCAAGAAGTAATGATGTCTACAATCCTATTACCCCTAACCCACAGAATCAAATTATCAAATACTCACAGCCAA
This sequence comes from Geosciurus inauris, assembly GCA_004024805.1. Taxonomy (NCBI): domain Eukaryota; kingdom Metazoa; phylum Chordata; class Mammalia; order Rodentia; family Sciuridae; genus Geosciurus; species Geosciurus inauris. The sequence continues at coordinate 35,747 of PVHX01011333.1, read as the reverse complement.
TAATATCTTTGTTGTTGTCCCAGAACTCAGAAGTGAGACTAAGACACCTACTAAACAGCAGAATTGACATAAGCCATTGTTTGATTGATAAGAGGAATGATTCCTCTTTTTAAAAAAAATTTTTTTTTAGTTGTAGATGGACACATTATCTTTATTTCTTTTTATGTGGTGCTGAGGATCGAACCCAGTGCCTCACGCATGCAAGGCAAGCGCTTTACCACTGAGCCACAATCCCAGGCCCAAGAATGATTCCTCTTTAACTGTGTGCTCTTCCCACAAGACATCACAGTGCCACACTAAGCATAGTCTACTGGGCCCATGGTTCCTACCTTTCAGAAAGAGAGCTAGAGGACTTTTAGTTCCCCACCATTCTGGGACTCTTTGGAGGGGGCTCTCTTCAGTCTCATCCCATGAAGACACCCTGGGAGTACTGACAGGGCTCCATCACCTGTGGTCAGTTAGAAGCAAAGAGTAAAGATAGGGTTCTTAGTGACTACCATGCAGAGTGGTTGCTCTGTATTTTGGTTAATAGGGGTACAACACCAGAGACACCAGCCAATACTGCACAATGCAACACAATACTGCAGGAAGTATGGTTCATAAATCTGCTAGGCAAAAGTCCCTATGCAGCTTCCCAGTTATATTCAGAATTCTCTTTAAACCTTCCCTAGGCAGGGAAACAAGTAGAGATGGATATTAACCTGTAAGGGAGCAGCTGGCTTTCCCAAACCCAGGGGTTGAGAGGTTATCAAACTAAGCCTCAGTACTCTCATAAAACTTACCCCAGGCCAAGAGGTAAGTTCCACTCTGTGTTTGCCAGTGGAAGGAGCATCTGGCCCAGCCCATCCCCAGTAGCCAAGTGGTGACATTTTAAGCCTCAGAACACTGTTAAAGCTTATCCTGGTGCACAAATCAAGCTTAGGTCTGGAGATATCTGTGGAGTGTAGCATCTGACACTAGCCACACTGTGTGACTGAGAAATGACTCCATAGATATCACACATCCTTGAAGTCTAGTACACACCACTTCTCAACCAGAGTCCAAACTTAGTATTGACCAGTTAAGGAAGACACATGCAACACTATCCAATGAGAGATGATTGAGATTATCACAAAGACCAGTAAGTAGCTCAGCCTGTCCAGAGTCCAGTCAGTGATATCTCCAGACTGCAGAGTAGAAGTAGCATTACCCTCTGAACTCAGAGAATAGAGTCTCAGTACAACCAGAGAACCTAACACAAGGTCTACCTATGCAGAGTCAATATTAGCTGGCCCATCCAGAATCCCAGGCTAGAGTAAATTATCTACTGTCTGTCACTGTCAAAAACATCTTGAAAGGCCAGAAGAGATGATCATCCCCTCAATATAGAAAGATTATGAAAAATCAGGGAAATATGGCATCATTATGGAAAAAAGTGAAGCTTCAATAATGAAGCTGTAAGAAATAGGGACCTATAAATGATGGACAATGGATTCAGAATAATCCTTTGAAAGAATGTAGGTACAACCAAAAAGAATATGGGTAGAGAGTGAAATGAAAATTGGAAGACAATTCATGAAAAAAATGAGAAGTTTGACAAAAAAATAGAAACAATAAAAAAGAAGTATTAGAGATAAATTAGCTCATACATTAGACATTTGAAATTATCCCATCAAAGGAACTAACACAAAAAAATAAGAATGAAAAATGATTCATTTGTAGATATCATAAAGCACATGTAAATATTTTGCATACCTGGAGTTCCAAAAGGATGGAGTGAGGGATGTGCCAAAAGAAATTTAAGAAAATAATAGGTGAAAAATCCCCAAATCTGCTGAAAAACAACATCCAAGTGAATTAAGCCATGAAATCTCCAATGAAATTCAACCACAAAACAGTTCACTAAAGATTCCATAATCAAACTAACAACAAAGACAAAGAAGAAAAAGTGAAAGCTCCAAGAGAGAAAGAAAACATCACATTCAAGGGAACTCCATTATGGCTTTCAGCATATTTCTCAGCAGAAACGCTACAGGCCAGAAGAGAAAAGGATGACATATTCAATGTGCTGAAGCAAATAAACAAACAAACAAAACACTGCAACCCAAGAACCTTTTATCCAAGAAAGCTATCCTTCAGAAATGAGAAACGCATACAAACTTTCCTAGACAAATAAAAACTAAGAGAATTCATCATCACTGGTAATGCTTTATAGGAATTGATGAAGGAGGATATTTAAACTGAAATGAAAGGCTGCCAATTAATAACACAAACCATATGAAAGAAAACTATTCTTAAAGATACGTCATAATCGTCATATTCAGAAATCTCCCGTGATTTGTGTAGTGTGCATTTCAATGTTGTCAAACTATGAAGTTTCAATCAGCTCTATCACTGCTAAAAGCAGTGACTAAAAGACACAACCAGCACAATTATAGAGGAAGAAAAATTTATTAGAGGACTCACAGTTTTTTAGTCCATAGAAGATTGCCTCCATTCCTTGGGGTTCCAGGTAAGGCAGAACATCATGGTGGCAAAGGAAATCAGTTTTCATAGTGATCAGAAAACAGAGAGAGACTCCACTTTTCAGATACAAATATATATCCCATAGCCATGCCCCAAATGAATCACTTCCTCCAGCCACACCCCCCACTTCCTCCAGTTACCACTCAGTTAATCCCATACGGATTAATTCACTGGTTAGATTAAGGCTATGACCCAATCATCTCTCCTCCAAACCTTCTTGCATTGTCTCACACATGAGCATTTTGGGGGATGCAACATTTAAACCATAACCAAGACAAAACTATTAAAAACTGGAACAGTTTAAGTACATTGTTACAGGATGCAAATTAGAAAAATTACAAGTTTTCACATGAAAATCATAAAAATTGTGGGATGGCAATGAAAATATAGAATTTTGTGTGCAAAGTCTGTATTAGTTTAAATTGGCCTATTAAAAGGGTAATATGCTTTATGTAAGATCTGTGGTCATTACAAACATGTAGTAGTTCCACCGAATGTAAGGATTTAAAGCACATTACTACAGAAAGCTATTAAATTATAGAGTATAAACACAAGAAGAAATATGGCCTATAAAACATTTAAAAATAAATTTTAAAATGGCAATATCAAGTTCTTACCTACCAATTACCTCAAATATAAATGTGTTAAATTGTTCAATCAAAAATTATAGCATCTTGAGAAAAATAAATAAAAATTAAAAAAAAATTATAGCATCTGAACAGATTTAAAATTTTTTAAAAATTAAGATCCAACAGTAGGCTTCCTACAGAAGCCCTAAAACATTTGAAACTCAGGCTTAAATATATGAGAACTAAAATTATATTAAATATCTATTTGTATTCCAGTGGAAACTATAAATCAATAAGAGTTGAAATTTTGGAAACCATGCAAATGTGTGTAAATCACACAACATTCTTTCAAATGACCAAAAGAACACAGAAGATATTAAAATTAAAAAAAAATATTGGAGACAAGTGAAAGTGGAAACATAATATGTCAAAATTTGTGGGATGAAGCAAAAGCATTTCCAATAGTCATTTAAGCAGCAATATGCATCTACATTATAAATGAAGGAAGTACTCAAATGACAATCTAACATTATTTTTCAAGTAAACAAGAAGAAATCTCAGCTGAAAGTGAACACAATAAGAGAAATAAAAATAATAGATGCAATAAATGAAATAGAGGCTAGAAAACTATAGCAAAATTTCAACAAAACTAAGAATTGAGTTTTTAAAAAGATACTTTAAATTGACAAGGCTTTAGCTAAAGTAATGAGTGAGAGAAAAAGAGTTAAATAAATATAAGCAAGAATGAATGAAGAAACGTTATCACTAATACAACAGAAATACAGAAGTTCATAAGAGACTACTATGAAGAATTATATATCAACAGATTGAATGATCTGTAAGACATGGGCAAATTCCTAGATAAATACAATCTACCAAGACTTAATGATGAATAAATAGAAAATGTGAACACACTAATAATGAGTAAAAAGGTTGAATCAGTAATAAAATATCTCCTGACAAAGAAAGATGGTTTCACTGCTACTTCAAAAAAACATTTAAAGAACGAATACCAGTCCTTCTCAAACTCATACACAAAAACAAAATGGAGGAAGTACTTCCAAACTCTTTGGATGAGGCCAGGATTATTCTGATGCCACAGCCAAACAAGGATACTACAAGAAAAGAAAATTATGCACCAATATTCCTGGTGAACATAAATGCAAAAGTCTTCAACAAAATAATAGCAACTGAAATTCAACATACCTTAAAAGAATTAATCATGATGATCAAGTGGAATCTATCCCTGGGATGCAAGGCTGTTTGAACATACACTCATAGTTAAATTTGATACATTGCATTACCAGAATGCTGGATAAAAATCATATTATTATCCCCATACATGCATCACATCATTTAAGAGAATTCACCATCCTTTCAAGACACAAACTGTCATTCAATTAGGTATGGAGGTGCTATGCCTCAATATAATGAACACTGTGTATGACAAACCCATAGCTGAAATTATTCTCAATGTCAAAAATTTGAAAGCTTTGTCTCTAAGATCAGGAGCAAGATGAGGATTTCCACTCTCACTCTTATTCAACCATGTATTGAAAGTCCTTGCCAGAACACTTATGAAAAAGAATTAAAAGGTACCCTAACAGGAATGAAATGGTGAAATTGTTCCTATAGGCAGATGACATGATGTGCCAGATATAGAAAACCCTAAGAAATCCACAAAAAGAAAGAAACAATTGGCAGAACTGATAAACCAATTCAGTAAAGTTGGAGGATAGAAATGCAAAATACAAAAATCAGTAGCATTTCTATATACTAATAATGAGCTATCTGGAAAGAAAATCTGAAAACAAATTCTATATTAGCAAGAAAAATAAAGTGCTTAGGTGTACATATAACTAAGAAGGAACAACCTGCTTAAATAAAACAACTGATGAAATTGAAGAAAACAGATAAATGGAAAGACAAGCCATCTTCACAGATTGGAATAATTAATGTAGCACAAATATCTCTTCTATGCAAATCAAAACTACACTGAGATTTATCTCACTCCAATCAGAATGGCCACCACCAAGAATACAGATGATAACAAATGCTGAAGAGTTTATAGAGAAAAAAAGAACACTTTAACATTGCTGGCAGGATTGTAACTAGTACAAGCACTATGGAAATCAGTATGGAGTTTTCTCAAAAGACTAGGCACAGAACCACCATATGATCCGTCTATATCTCTTCTCAGTATGTTAGAGAAGTAAGGGCAGCATACTATAGCAATACATCAACACCCAATGTTTATAGCAGCACAATTCACAATAGCAAAATTATGGAACCAGCATAGCTGTCCTTCAGTGGATGAATGGATAAAGAAAATGTGATCTGTATACACAATGGAGTTTTATTTAGTCATAAAGAAGAGTAAAATTACTGGCAAATCTCATACAAAACACACTGAAAAGAAAGTGCACTATGATCAAGAGGGCTTTATTCCACAGATGCAAAGTTGTTTCAAAATATGGAAATCAATGAATGTAATACATCACATAAATAAATAGACTTAATGACAAGAACCAAATGATTATCTCAATAGATGCAATAATAATATTGACAAAATACATCATTCATTCATGTTCAAAACACTAGAAAAACTAGGGATAGAAGGAACATACCTCACTATTGTGAAAGTTATATATGACAAACCTAAGGCCAACATTATTCTAAACAGAGAAAAATTGAAAGAATTTTCTCTAAAAACAGGAAAAAGACAGGGATTCCCTTTTTTCTCCACTTTTATTCAACATAGTCCTTGAAACTCAAGCCAAAGTAATTAGGCAAAAGAAAGAGAATAAATGGATACAATTAGGAAAAGAAGAGCTCAAACTATTTGCTAGCAACAAAATTTTATATTTAGAAGACCAAAAAACTTCACCAGTAAACTTCCAGAACTTATAAATGAATTCAGAATGGTAGCAGGATACAAAATTAACACCCATAAATTAATTTGCATTCCTATACTACAATGATGAATCAGCTGAAAGAGAAATTAGGGAAACTATCCCATTCACAATAGCCTCAAAAAATAAAATAAAAGAAAGTACACAGAAATCAATCTAACAAAAGAGGTCAAGGTTCACTGCAATGAAAACTGCAGAACACTAAAGAAAGAAATTGAAGAAGACCTTAGAAGCTGGAAAGATCACCCATGTTCTCGAATAGGCAGAACTAATATTGTCAAAATGGCCTTACTAGGTGCCAGAGTCTCTGCTTACTAGCGGGAGCACAGGCCAAGACACAGGACCACCTTCAGGGACTGCCACGGGAACCCAGCCAAGGGCAGACCCGAGACTTCTGGCTGCCAATCACAGGGGAACCCAGACCCAAGTGAAGGACTGCCTCTGGGGTCCCCTTCAGGAGACCAGGCCTAAGTGAGACCTGGGACCACCCCTAGTTCCACACCAGAGTCCTTGCTGATTGGCAAGAGCACAGGCCAAGGCCCACGACCACCTTCAGGGACCTCTTTGAGAGCCCAGGCAAGGTCAGGCCTAAAATTGCTACCCACCAATCCATAGACCCACAGGGGATCCAGACGCAGGTTAAGGACTGCCTCCAGGGACCCTTGTGGCTGAGGCTCGTGACTGCCCCCAGTTCACAGCCAGAGCCCCCACCAATCCGCGGGAGCTCAGGCCCAGGGCTAGACCCACCACCTGAAATCTCTGAGGGAGTCCAGGCCAAGATCAAACCTAGGACTGACCTCACAGGTCTGTGTGAGAGCCCAGGCCCAGGAGCGCCCCTGCACATAGAGGGGATCCATGCTGTTGCTCCCTTCTTGTATCCATCTTGTACACTGCAGCCATCCCCATAGTTCTTCCCATGTATTAGCCTCTACCTTGGGTCAACAGACAGGGCCTGGAGGCAATGGCCCACCAAAGCACTACATCTCCTATTAATAAGCCTAAAGCAATTGTAAGTTCCACTCTTTTAGCCCCATCTCTGTTTGCATCCATCTTGGGCCACTCCCATTGTCATCTTGAGGTACCTCCACTACTGCTAGAACTATCTTTAGTGGCAGTACTGTCCATCTGGGGATACCTGCTGGGAGCTAGAAGTGAACTCCAAGGTGAGATACAGGTAATCTGTAGTTTCACTATAAGATTAAAGGATAGAAACCACAATACCTCAGATCAGCATTGCAAGAAAGGAAGATACATAATCAACATATAAAAACAAGGGAAGAAAGTGCCCCAAATAAACCAAGATACTACAATAATAGAATCCATTGGCACCACAGTTGATGAAATGTCAGAGAAAGAATTCAGAATGTACATAATTAAAATGATCTGCAAATTAAAGAATGATATAAGCAAGCAAATACAGGCAAATATGGGCCACTCCAACAAACAAACAAGAGAGCAAATAAAGGAAACAATTGATCACTCCAACAAAGAGATAAGAGAGCAAATATAGGCAACCATTGATCACACCAACAAAGAGATAACACAGGTAGCAAAATATGTAAGAAAGAGCTAGAGATTGTGGGGGAAAAAACAATCAGAAATTCTTGAAATGAAGAAAACAATAAACCAAATAAAAAACTCAATAGAAAGCATCACTAGCAGACTAGATCACTTGGAAAACAGACCCTCAGATAATGAACACAAAATATACAATCTTGAAAACAAAGGTGACCATACAATGTAGATGGTAAGAAATCATAAAAAGAACACATAAGAATTATGGGATAACATCAAAAGTCCAAATCAAAGATTTATTAGGATAGAAGGCACAGAATTTCAAACCAAAGGAATGCACAATCTCTTCAATGAAATAATATCAGAAAATTTCCCAAACATAAAAAAAATGAATTGGAAAGTCAAATATGAGGCTTATAGGACATCAAATGTACAAAATTACAACAGGTCTACACCAAGGCACATTACAATGAAAATGCCCAGGATACAGAATAAGGATAGAATTTTACAGGCCTCAAGAGAAAGGAATCAGATTACATATAGGGGGAGACCAATTTAGATCTCAGCAGATTTTTCAACCCAGACCCTAAAAGCCAGGAGATCATGGAACAACATATACCAAGCTCTGAAAGAAAATACAAAATTAAGCTTTAGATTTGATGATGAAATAAAAAACCTTCCATAATAAACAAAAGCTAAAAGAATTCACAGCAAGAAAGCCTGCACCACATAGCATTCTCTGTAAAATATTCCATGAGGAGGAAATAATAACCAACAGTGAAAATGTACAAAGAGAGAAACTACATTAAAGGAAAGGCCAATCAAAGGAGAAAGCAAGTCAAGGTAAAAACCAAAAATACTCCAAAATGACCAGGATTACCAATCATATTTCAATAATAACCCTGAATATGAATGGCCTAAACTCATCAATTAAATGACACAGACTGACAGACTGGATAAGAAAAAAAAAAAGATGCAATAATATGCTGCCTTCAAGAGACTCATCTCACAGGAAAAGACATGCACAGACTGAAAGTGAAAGGGTAGGAAAAAAATATCACTCACATGGACCGCTTAAGCAAGCAGAGGTTTCCATCATCATAACAGTTAAAGTGGACTTCTAACCAAAGTTAGTTAAAAGGGATAAAGAAGGACATTTCATAGTTCTTAAGGGAATCAGACATAAACAAGACATAACAATTGTAAATATCTAAGCCCCAAACAATGGGGCATCTATGTATATCAAACAAACCCTTCTCAACTACAAGAATCAAATAGATCACAACACAATAATATTTGGTGACTTTAACACAGCTCTCTCACCACTGGATAGATCTCCCAAATGAAAACTAAACAAAGAAACCATAGAACCCAATAAAACAATCAATAATTTAGACTTAACAGACATATACAGAGTATATTTCATCCATCAATGAGGAAATAGAAAGTTCATTGCATTAAACTCATTCATTAAAAGAAGAAAGAGTCAACAAATAAATGACTTGACACTACATCTTAAAGCCCTAGAGAAAGGAACAAATCAACACCCAAAGAAGCAGAAGACAGGAAATAATTAAAATCAGGACTGAAATCAATGAAATTGAAACAAAAGAAACAATTCAAAAACTTGACAAAACAAAAAGCTGGTTCTTTGAAAAAATAAATAAAATGGACAAACCTTTAGCCACCCTAACAAAAAGGAGAGAGAAAACCCAAATTACTAAAATTCATGATGAAAAGGGAAATATCATGTTAGACACTACTAAAACACAGAGATAATTAGAAACTATTTTGAAAATCTATACTCCACTAAAATAGAAAACCCTGAAGACACTGACAAATTTCTAGAGGCATATGATCTACCCAAACTGAGCCAGGAGGTCATACACAACTTAAACAGATCAATTTCAAACAAGGAAATAGAAGATGCCATCAAAAGCCTACCAGCCAAGAAAAACTTAGGACCAGACAGATTCTCGGCTGAGTTCTACAAGACCTACAAAGAAGAATTCATGCCAATTCTCCTCAAATTATTTCACAAAATAGAAAAGAAAGGAACTCTTCCAGACTCATTCTATGACGTATCACCCTGATATCAAAATCAGGCAGAGACATATCAAAGAAAGAAAGTTTCAGACCCATATCCCTGATGAACATAGATGCAAAAATTCTCAATAAAATTTTGGCAAATTGCATACAAAAACATATTTAAAAATTTTTGCACTATGATCAAGTGGGGTTCATTCCAAGGATGCAAGGTTGGTTCAACATACAGAAATCAATAAACATAATCCATCACATCAATAGACTTAAAGATAAAACTCACGTGATTTTATCAATTGATACAGAGAAAGCATTTGACAAAATACAGCACCCTTTTATGTTCAAAACACTAGAAAAAATAGGGATAGTAGGAACATACCTCCACCTTGTCAAAGCTATCTATGCTAAACCCAAAACCAACATAATCCTAAATGGGGGAAAATTGGAAGCATTCCTTCTAAATAATGGGAAAAAGACAGGAATGCCCTCTTTCACCACTGCTATTCAACATGTGCCTTGAAACACTAGCCAGGGCAATTAGATGAAAGAAAAAAAAGAAATATGAATAGGAAAAGAAGAACTCAAAATATCATTATTTGCCAACAACATGATTCTATACTTAGAGGATACAAAAAATTCCACCATAAAACTTCTAGAATTAATAAATGAATTCAGCAAAGTAGCAGGATATAAAATCAACACCCATAAATCAATTGCATTTCTATACATCAGTGATGAATCCTCTGAAAGAAAAATTAGTAAAACTACCCCATTCACAATAGCCTCAAAAAAATAAAATAAAATACTTGAGAATCAATTTAACAAAAGAGGTAAAATACCTCTACAATGAAAACTACAGGACACTAAAAAAATAAATTGAAGAAAACCTTAGAAGATGGAAAAATCTCCCATGCTCTTGGATATGCAGAATCAATATTGTCAAAATGGCCATACTACCCAAAGTGCTATGTAGATTCAATGCAATTCCAATTAAAACCCCAATGTCACTCCTTATAGAAATAGAAAGGGCAATTATGAAATTCATTTGGAATAATAAGAGACACAGAATAGCCAAAGCAATCCTTAACAAGAAGAGTAAAGCAGGAAGCATCACAATACCAAACTTTAAACTATACTACCAAAGCTACAGTAACAAAAACAGCATGGTACTGGCACCATAATAGACACATACATGAATGGTACAGAATAGAAGACACAGAGACAAAACCACATAAATACAGTTATCTTATACTAAACAAAGGTGCCAAACATGTACATTGAAGAAAAGATAGCCTCTTCAACAAATGGTGCTGGGAAAACTGGAAATCCATATGCACTAATCTCCAGGACATATAAGAAACTCAAAAAACTTAACACCAAAAAAACAACCAACCAAATCAATAAATGGGCTAAAAAGAAGATATACAATCAATCAACAGACATATGAAAAAATGTTCATCATCTCTAACAATTAGAGAACTGCAAATCAAAACTCTAAGATTTCATCTCACACCAGTCAAAATGGCAATTATCAAGAATACAAATAACAGTGCCTGCGAGGATGCGGGGGGAAAGGCACTCTCATGCATTGCTGGTGGGACTGCAAATTGGTACAACCAATCTGGAAAGCAGTATGGAGATTCCCTAGAAAATTTGGAATCGAACCACCATTTGACCCACCTATCCCACTCATTGGACTATACACAAAGAACTTAAAAACAGCATACTACAGTGATACAGCCACTTCAATGTTTATAGCAGCACAATTCACAATAGCAAAACTGTGGAACCAACCCAGATGCCCTTCAATAGATGAATGGATAAAGAAACTGTGGTACATATATACAATGGAATATTACTCAGCAATAAAAGAGAATAAAATTATGTCATTTGCAGGTAAATGGATGGAGTTGGAGAATATCATGATAAACCAAGTAAGCCAATCCCAAAAAACCAAAGGCCAAATATTCTCTCTGATGAGAGGATGTGATCCATAATGAGGGAGTGTACATGAGAAGAATGGAGGAATTTTGGTTAAAGGGGAGGAAGGGGTAGAGGCCATGGGGGCAGTAAAGATAGTGGAATGAGATAGCCACCATAGCCCTAGCTTCATGCATGACTGCATATATGATGTGATTCTACATCATGTAAAACCATAGAAATGAAAAGTTGTGCTCCATCTGTGTACAATGAATCAAAATACATTCTGCTGTCTTGTATACCTAAGCAGAATAAATAAATTTTTAAAAATGGCCATACTACTAAAAGTGCTGTACAGATTAAATGCAATTTCTATCAAAATTCCAATGATGTTCTTCATAGAAATATAAAAAGCTGCCATGACATTTATTTGGAAAAATAAGAGGCCCAGAATAACTAAAGCAATCCTTAGTGAGAAAAGTGAACTAGACAATACCAGACCTTAAATTATACTAGAAAGCTATAATAACAAAAATGGCATGGTATTGGCACCAAAATAGGCAAGAAGACCAAAGGAACAAAATAGAAGACACAGAGACAAACCCATATAAATACAATTACCTCATACTAGATAAAGGCACACACACACACACACAGAGAGAGAGAGAGAGAGAGAAATAGCCTCTTCAAATGGTACTGGGAAAACTGGAAATCCATATGTAATAGAATGAAATTTAACTACTCTCTCACATACTGCACAAAAATCATGTCTAAGTGGATCAAAGACCTAGGATTTAGATCTGAAACCCTGCACATACTAGAAAAAAATGTAGATCCAACAGTTCAAAATATTGGCTCAGAAACTGACTTTCCTAAAAGACTCCTAAAGCACAAGAAATAAAATTTTAAAATCAATAAATGGAATGGCATCAAACTAAAAGGCTTCTTCAGAGCAAAAGAAACAATCAAGAATGTAAAGAGAGAGCCTTCAGCCTACAGAATGTGAGAAAATCTTTGTCACCTGCACCTCAGACAGGGTGTTAATTTCCAGGACATACAAACAACTCAAAACACACACACAGGGCTGGGGTTGTGGCTCAGTGGTAGAGTGCTTCCCTAGCATGTGTGAGGCATTGGGTTCAATTGTTAGCACCACATAAAAATAAATAAATAAAAATAAAGGCTCATCCACAACTAAAATATAAAACACACACACACCAAAAACAAAACAAAACAAATAACCCCAATCTATAAATGGCCAAAGGCACTGAATAGATCCTTCTCAAAAGAAGAAATATGACTGATCAACACACATATAAAAAATGTTCAGCATCACTATCAATTAGAGAAATGCACATTAAAACTACACTGAGATTTCATCTCACTCCCGTCAGAATGGCACCTGTCAAGAATACAAGTAACAACAAATGTTGGCGAAAATGTGGGGAAAAGAGAACACTGTTGGTGGGACTGCAAATTTGTGCAACCACTATGAAAAGCAGTATGGAAATTCCTCAACTAGGAATGGGACCATTATTTGACCCAGTTATCCCACTCATTGGCATATACCCAAAGGATTTAAAATCAGCATACTATAGTGACACAGCACATCAATGTGTATGGCCATACAATTCACCATAGCTAAGATATGGAACCAACTTAGATTCCCATTAACAGATGAATGGATGGATAAAGAAATTGTGATCTATTTACACAATGGAATATTACTCAGCCATAAAGCAGAATGACTTTATGAAATTTTCCAGTAAATGGATGGATCTGGAGACTGTCATGCTAAGTGAAATAAGCCAATCCCCAAATAACCAAAGGTTAAATGTTTTCACTGATACTTTAAAGCTAAACCACAGTAAAAGGTGTGGGGGGGAGAGAGAAGTTTAGTAGATTAGACAAAGGGGATCAAAGGAAAGGGTAGGGATAAGAACAGGAAAGATAGTAGAATGAATCTCATATAATTTTCCTATGTACACATATGAAAATACCTAAGTGAATCCCACCATTATGTCTACTGACAAGAATCAAGTCCTAGTTAGAATATGATATATTCCATATTTGTATAATTTTATCAACAGGGATTCTACTGTCATGTATAACTAAGAACCAATGAAAAAAACAGAAAAAAACAGAATTTCTTAGGAAATAAAAATAATCCACATTATCCACTAAATTTCTTTCCTAATAAGATAATGTTATAATTAATCTTCAAATAATTTTAAATTAGCTTTATGGCTATCAAATACTTTACAGTAAATAAACATAATTTTATTTATAATTGAATTTTCCACCAATTAGCCAACAGAAAAGATAGCTACCTTCTAGAAAAAAATAATAGGGAAATGAAATTAGTTGCTATATTCATAAAGGTGAACTTTTTTAACTAAGACTGCACACTCAAATTGTACCTACATCATTTCATTGCTATACATAATAATTTGATTTCACTAATTTACCTTCTCAGAGAAAGTTAAACTGTATCCTATGGGAGAAGATAAAAACTAGCACCAATATAATCATTTCAGAATATCTTCATTCACAAATTTCCTGGTCTCTAAACTCTTAGTATCTAAGTGAAATCCATATATGCACTGAGAGGTCAATCTAAACACTGTAGTTATATAACTTGAAATCACACTTTCAAAACCAAAACTGAGAAAAAAAAAACATAGAATTGGCAGACTAGGAAAAGTGAATTATGAAATAAAATTTGAAAAATTTTTTTAAAATTACATGATTAACAGGAAAATGAATACAGCTTGAGAACATTATGTTGAAATAACTAGAAAGTCCAGGGTCACATGACTTCTGAGATGTGGAAATTAGAAAATAAAGTGGAAAAGAAAGTTGGGGGTGGATCTAATGAAAATTAAAGGGAGATTAGTAGAGAAGAAGAAAGGCAATAGGCAGAGAGAAGGTGGTAGGAAAAGGGGAAATATTAGTTATCATTTGTTGTTTTACTTGCAATCTTGTTATTCAAGTAGTGGACAATATTTTTATATATAGAGCTTAACCAAAGTTGGACATAAAGATATTGATGGCACCACATTAAAAGAAAAGTGGCCATATCATCAGAAGCAGTAAATACACACTAATTCCAGGAACCCTGCCTCCATCCATTGTGTGGAGGACAAGATGTGGGACATGGACGAGGGCAGAGTTGAAGACACGTGCAGGGTGGTAGCCCTTTGTTCTGGTCTGTAAGTTTCCTCGGCATTGTCCTCATACTTTTGGGTTGAAGGCTCCATTTTTAGACAGCACTCTTCCTGGCTTTGTCAAGGTGTCTCATGGTCTTTAAGGTTTTACAGCCATTTATAAAGCCATGCAAGGTGGCTTTGGTGAGGATTTAATCAATCCTAGAGGTTTTGTTGTGATTAGTCAGGAAATATAGGCGTTTCTGTTTTAATCCTTCTAAATTATGATTGTACATATTGGAAGGAAAATATTACCATTCAAATGCTGGCTAACATGTATGTTTATGTCATTTGAAGGACCTGACTAAATACTAGATGACAGCTATGCTAATTTACTTTGCTAACAAGTTTTCATGCCATTCTACAAGAATGGTTTGTAAGTTGTAAAATATTAAACATAAAGTGTATTTCCTTTCTATGTTAGTTCTATATTATACATGACACTGAGTTGTTTATCCTCTTCTGATATGTCTATTCATTTTTCTTCTTTAAAAATCATTTGATCTTTTTTCATTTTTATCTCTCAGAACATATATCTGAGGGTATAACCTCAATTTTTATATCCTTAACTAAATAAAATTGAGGGTGTAGGGCCCAGTGCAGTGTCGCATGCCTGTAAGCTCAAAGGCTCAGGAGGCTGAGGCAGGAGGATTGCAAATTCACCAGGATGTTAAGCAACTCAGTGAGACCCTGTCTCTAAATAAAATACAAAAGAGTGCTGGGGATGTGGCTCAGTGATTGAGTGCCCCTGAGTTCAAACCCCAGGATGCTTCCCACAAAAAAAATTGAGACTGTTGAATCTCATTCCTTGCAATGAATGAATTAGTAAGACACTTTATTTCAAAATTAAGAAATTTATTTCAAAATTAAGAAAGTCAAAGTTTTGTGGCTTTAGGCATATCTAATCTAAGAGTTAATATCAATAAAAGCATTTTGGTGCATTTTATGTAACCCCTGTAAGGCATGGCATAACATGAAGTGTGCATAAAGACAAAGATTTAATGAAAATTTTATGAAGCCATGCAAGGTGGCTTTGGTGAGGACTAAAAAGCAATAATGGAATTAGATTGTTAAAAAAAGACTTTTTTCTGCATAAAAAAGTAGTGTTTGGATCAAATACAAATTTTAATAAACTGTTACATTTGAACACCAAGTGGATTCAAAGTGAAATTAATATTTGCAAACAAATCCATAGTCCTCATTTCTTTATATTTTCACTTTCGTAAAGGTGCTTAAAATTTCTATTGTTTTATATAACTTTGGGCATTTTGTGTCTATTTATAATAAAAAGAAGTAGCACTGAAGTCCTCAAATGAAGTATATGGATATGTATACATGTAAGCTTTTGTTCTTTGAAAGCTTAATTATATTTTTATTGTAGCCAAAAAAAGTATTATTAGCAGAAACTACAATAATGCAAATAATTCTTTTCATATCAAACAAAAAGTCCAAATATTAATATTCAATTCTCATATTCCAATAAGCATGCAGTCAGAAAGAGGCATCAGTGAAAATTTCACCAAGAATACATGTGAACATCAGGTGACGTGTGCACATTTAGCTTCATCCCAGAAAAATTTAACCACAGATCTTTTGGTACATTCTTGTAGGCAACATTTCTCAAGTCAGCGCCTCATTTGAAGGGAATGAGTATTCAAGCCTAAGTATTCTAATTCTGAAGGGCCATTGTCTTCTGCTTCCTTTTGTCTATTGTGAATAATATCCTTGAAGTCTTCAGGACTAGGCCTTGAATCCTCTACTGCGGGTTCATGTTGTTGTAATTCTAGTGACAGTGACGATGGCTGCCTCTCAGATGGCATTGCCCTCAGCTGCTGTGGCAAATCAGGAACGAATCCTGACATCATATTGAAGGCACCTGCATCTTCATTGAGGGATGATGGATGGCATGATACCTATTAAGTTTTTTTTTTTAAAAAAAAAGAAGGAAAGGGGAGAAAATATTGATGTTGAGGAGCATCAGGAAAACTGTAAGTGTAAGAATAGACAAAAAGGAAGGCATTTCCTCAATATACTTAAACTTGAAACAGAAGCAGCAAGTATCCTGATAGCTAAGCAACCTAGTTTCCTTATAATTGGGTGGCTTAAAGTACTATAATCTTGTCAAGGTTCTGTTTTACTCCACTTGGCCCTCTGTCACCTCTTTTCCTCGTCATCCCCTCTTTGCTTTTATCATACTGTTCACCCTTTGACATTGATTTCTCATCTTACTGAAGTCATGTTGGTCATTGAAATCACTCGTTTTGATGACAGATCGATTTTGTGTTTTTACCTGAGTAATTTTTTCATTAGTAAAAAACTGCTGAATTCTGATAGTAACCCTTGAAATTTAAAAGGAGAAATTTTCAATACCTCTGATGTAATCAGCAGAAGATACGTCTCTAATATCCTTTACACATTACTTTGGTGATTGCTCTTCCCCAGACTATTTATTCCAAGACAAAAGACTTTGATATAAAGGAGAGAAATGGATTTAAATGAATGCTAACCAAAAGAAAATTCAATGCAATCTAGTCTTCCCGGGTTTGAAGTAGTAAATTTCTAGAATCTGAAGTATTTTTTTATTATTTTTATGTAAGAATTAAGTAATGCTTGACATTAAGTGAATTTCTGAAAACAATGTAGAAAAGGAAATAACTTTATAATCATACTTTAAATCCCAAAAAGAGAAATGATTGTATTTATTGTGCACAATGATTCTGCTTGAGGATCAGTTATGGAAAGCATATGCAAATAGTCTATAAAACCTGTAGTGCTCTGTCATAAATTTCATACACCATACGAAATGTAAACACTTAATTGTTGGTAATAGAGCTTGCTTTGCCTAAATTTAATATGACTCATTACACTGATTAGCCTATATACCTCTATGGTTTTCTACTTCTTTAACTTGACTTCCAATCTATCTTCCTAAATACTTTAGAGATAACAACCATACTTTACAAAACCATTCCACATTTGAACTGCATCCAATTCAGAGATCTAGTTTTAAAACTATATCCACTGCAACTCCCAAAACTTGAAATCATCAATAAGATTTTTAGCTATCCTGGTCTAAAAGGCAAGCTTCCCTTGTCCCTGGTGCCCTTCAGTTTCTTCTTTACTCATCCTGCCACTTGTTTCTCTTCCATCGCCTCTGTCACAGTTGAACTACAAAATCTAATTCCAGAAGCTGGAGAGGATAGGTTCCCTCTGCAAGGTGCATTAAAAGGGTGTGGAGGTATGCTCCATGGCATAGGCCACTGCAACTTTTGTGATTAGGAGAATGCTCAATAAATCTAAGACGCTTCCTGTCTCACTTTTCAGGACCCTGACAGAGGTCTCAGGGTGCTGCTATGTGCCCTTTGGCACAGAAACTAGAATGATAACCAGCTTTCCAGCTCACTTTTTACCCCCTTTCCTCTTGATTGGAGAGGATCTGTCTAGGTCCCTGGTGTTGAGATGCTTCATTTAGGTGCCTGTTTACCACTGTATATGCCATCTGACCTGCTCAGCTTTTCTTCTGGGGGCCAGGAGTGCACCTGTCTCCTGCTGGAAGTTGGGCAGCATCACCTCTTTTGTGGCTTCCCCGTGTCCCCACACCATTGACCTGGCTGCCACGGGGCGACGAACACCAAGTATCTCTTGGGTGAGGCTTTTTGCTATTTTTGCATCTCCCCCTTTCTCTGGTGAGATTCTCAGGGAGATTCTTTCAATAAAAGCAAGTTACAGGGGCTGGGGCTGTAGCTCAGTGGTAGAGCGCTTGCCTAGCATGGGTGAGGCACTGGGTTTGATCCTCAGCACCACATAAAAATAAAATAAAGATATTCTGTCCACCTATAACTAAAAAATAAATATTTAAAAAAAATTCAAGAGTTTCAGTTAATATGCTCATTAAAGAACAGTTCTAGGTGTATAGGGAATTTTTGAGTGCAAATAGGATCTTTTTATCCAATAATGTATTTGCTCCAATTCATAACCTACTCAGATCAGCTAGGCAATAAATACAGATATGGACTAAAGTAATTCTAATTCCAACAGGGCCCAGTTAGCATTGCTCAAATGCTAAGCACTCTATAATTACTCAAAACATACTCGATGAAAATGTTAGGTACTGGTTTTAAAAAATAGTGTTGCACTAAGACAAGCAGTTTGGGAGAGGCTTCTCAAAACTGAGGTTTAAAGGTATTTGGGGGGTGGAGAGAGGCTTGAGAGTCCTTTCAAAAACAATCCATTTGCAAAACTGTCTTCCAGAGGAATTGCTCATTCCAAAATGTGAATTTCCAGGAATATTTTAATTTTCACTTTGCTTGGATGTTTTATAGTCCACACAACCACCCAATGAAGTAGCAACTTTCCCATTTTAGAGAGAGAAGAAATAAATGGAGAGTGGTCACATATTTGTCCAGTGTAACTTTGGCCAGCATATTTGTGGGATGTGGATTTACTACTGTTACAGTAACAGAGAAATGAAGGATTCACAACCTTTTTAGGCACAAATAAAACACATTTCATGTCTTGATTCAACAAAACAAATACACAAACAGAAAACCTTTTTAAGAAGAAAAGGTAAACAATCCACGCATACAACTGGCAAATGCTAGAGCTGGGATTCCAACCCATGTCTAGTAGATTTAAAAGCCCCTGTTCCTTGGCAACACTGTATCCTTTGAGTCCAGTTCCAGTTGGAGTTAAACATGAGTAGTGAAGCCTAATAGACACAGATCAATGTGTCTGAAAGAATCACTGAAGGTGAAAAATCTTTGGCTCTCCAGGTTGTTAAGTGCCAGTCATGATTTCCCAAGATCTCTTACAGGTAGAAGTGTGTGTTTGACACTTTTCTGTCCAAAACAGTATAAGCACAAACATGGAAGTTTCTGGCAAACTTTTACTTTCCTTATTCAAGCACTAAGCCTTCTTATTTGCATTTTTTCTTGCCTTAAAGACATTGAGAAAGGGAACTGAAACAGCCATGAGACCATGAGGTGAGGAGAATCAGGAGAAAATTTTACAAGGTAAGCATGGCTGGTTGGAAAAGAGGGAGGATTCTTTGGGCATCATTCAGAAGCGGAACAGAGTTGGATATTTATCCTATTGGCCCTTATGAGTCATTGCTTTAGTGTTTTCTGCTACTTACAGAGAACATAATCTATTCAATGAGGTGGGGAGATAGATTTAAATTTTTTATTAACATATTAATGATGTACAGTGTAATATGTCAACATGTGCATACAGAGTACATTGATCAAATCAGGGTAATATGCATTTCCCTCTCCGTGTCACTTCTTTTTTATTATTATTATTTTAGTTGTAGATGGATATAATACTTTTGTTTATTTATTTATTTATTTATTTACTTACTTACTTATTTATTTATTTATATGTGGTGCTGAGGATTGAACCTAGTGACCCACACATGCTAGGCAAGCGCTCCACCAAAGAGCCATAACCCCAGCCCCTCCATGTCATACCTTTATGTCTGGAATCTTAGAACTCCTCTCTGCTAGATCCTCATAATATATACAAGTGCAGTATTATGAGCTATAATCATCCCAGTGATATATAACAGAACAGAATTTCTTCCTTCTATCTAAATGTGTTTTGCTCCTACTTATCCAACTTTTTTACCCTCCCCCACCATTTTATAAGACTCTACTAGTTAGTATTCTGCATTTATATAGATGTTTAATTTTAGCTTTCATATATGGGAGAGAGCATGCGGTACTTGTCTTGCTATGTCTAACTGACTTCACTTAATATACTGTCCTCCATTCCCATCCAGTTTTCTACAAATTACAGGATTTCATTCATCTTTATGTTGAAATAATATTCCACTATGTATCCATTCATCAGTCAGTGGCCACATAGGTTAGTTTCTTATCTTGGCTATTGTAAATTGGGCTTCAGTAAACATTGGATTGGAAGTCTCTTTGGTATGCTTATCTCATTTCCTTTGGATTCTATTCTTTTGGAATAGCTGGTCATATGGTAGATCCACTTCTAGTTATTTCAGGACCCTCTGTATTTTCTGGACATCATTTATATTCCCAACAATGTGTAAAAGTTCATTTTCTTCACATCCTTGCCAGCATTTTCTTTTTTGTCTTTTTGATCATTGCCATTCTGACAGGGGTGAGATTATATCCCATTATAGTTTTTATTTCCATTTCCATTTCATACTGGGCATTTTCATTTGTTTGTTGATCATTTGTGTTTCTTCTTTTGAGAAATACCTATCCAGATCACATGCCCAACTTTAGATGAATGGTTGCACTGGTACTGACTTTTTTGAGTTTTTTTAATATCTTGGCTATTAATGCCTTGTCATATGAATTCTTTGCAAAATATTTTCCCTTTCCATTACCTTTCAACTGTGCTGAATAATTCCTTTGCTGCATAGAAGCTTCTTAATTTGATACAATCCCATGTGTTCATTTGCTTTTGTTTCCTGTGTTTGGAGTCATATCCAAAAAATCACCAATTTTACTAACGTCTTGAAGTATTCCTTCTATGTTTTCTTCTACTAGTTTCAGTTTCTGGTCTTACTTTTAGGAGTTGATCCATTCTGAGTTGACTTTTGTAGAAGATAAGAAAATGTTCAAGTTTCAAAAAATATCTGCTTGTGTTGTTTCCTCAGCAGCATTTATTGAAGAGACCTACTTTTTTCCAGTGTATGTTTTAGGCACTGTTATCAAGAATCAGTTATTCATAGATATGAATGTTTATATCTGGGATTTCTATTCTACTCAGTTGGTCTATGTGTCTGTTTGCATGCAAGCGGCTTTGTTCTTTTTGTTGGAGATTACTTTAGCTATTTGTGCTTCCATGTGAATTTTAGGATTGTTTTTTGTAGTTCTGTGAAGAATGCCATTGGTCTTCTGATGGGGATTGCACTGAATCTTAAATCACTAAGTGTATAATGGACATTTTAACAATATTAATTCCTCTAATCCATGAACATTGGAGGACTTTCCACTTTTTTTTTGTTGTTATCTTCACTTTCATCAGTATTTGGTAATTTCCATTGTAGAGTGCTTTTGTTTTCTTAGATAAATTGATTCCTAGTTTCTTTTAGTTTTGTTTTTGTGTTTTTGTTGCTGACATAAATGGGGTTGTTTTCATGATATCTCATCAGCAAATTGGTTACCTGTGTATAAAAATACTACTGATTTTTGTCTGTTGATTTTGTATCCTTTACTGAAATTGCTTATCACTTCTTGTAGTCTTTTAGTGGAGTCTTCATGTTTTTCTATACCTATAATTATATCATCTAAAAACAGATAATTTAACCTATTGCCTTCTTACTCATATTCCTTCCTTTTATTTCTTTCTGTAGTCCAACCACTCTGGCATAACATTCCAGTACTCTATTGATTAAGAATAGTGAGAGTGGACATCCCTGTATTTTTCCAGATCTTAAAGGAAAGGCTTGAAGCTTTTCCCATTCACTATGCAGCTGTCTATGACTTTGTCATATATAGCCTTCCTTGTGTTGTTGTACATTCTTTCTATGCTTAATTTGTTCAGGGCTGTTATCATGCAGAGATGTTGAATTTTATCAAAGGCATTTTCTGCCTCTGTCAAGATAAAGTTTTGCTAACAGGCTGGTGTTGAACATGTAATCCTCTTGCCTCAGCCTCCCAAGAAATTGGAATTACAAGCATATGCCACCATATCTGGTTAACCAAATTTTAAGAATGAGTGCTCATTCTTGTCATACTATTCCAAAGAATTAAAACAAAGGTAAACCTTCAAAACTCATTATACTAGCCCAGCATCCACCTGATACCAATAGGAGACAAGAACACAACAAACAAAAATGAACTATAGGCCAATATCCCTGATGCCTGTTCTTATCTCAACAAAATACTAGAAAATAAAATAAAATCTACAAGCCTATCCTTAAGGTCACAGATTCAGGATGGTTCAATATACATAAATCAGTAATTCTTACTCACAATAATAGTATGAAGGACAGCAATTATATGATCACCTTACACAAACTTCCCTTATCACATTTCAATCTATCAATATTTCTAACCCATTGGTTTGTAGATATGTTCTACAGAATGTTACTAACCACAAATTAAGTCTCCTAAGGAAAAACAAATTAACTGAGATTAGCATTCCACCATTCAACCCCATGACACTTTAGGACTGGAGTCAGAAGTTCTCATTTCAGGTGTGGGAGATTGCTGGAATGAAAAGGGTGATTAAAACCTTTATATACTCAAAACTGCCTGAATCATGAACTACAGGGAATGGAAACTCCAGTTTTCATCAGCAACTCGATATTACAACACTTCAGAGTTTAAAAATTAAGTTGGCTGTTTAAAGGATTCTGCATATACTTTAAACATTCAGAAGCATTTTTCTTAGCACCAAATATTTTTATAACTGTACATATTAATTTATTATTGGGATTAATTGTATTGGTGTGCTAAATAAAATCTGATAATTTCAGTTTAAAAAAAAAGAAAACAGTCTTGCTCAATGAAGGAGCTACTCTCTGCAGAGGATCAGGGAACCAGGGCATGTAGAAGGAACAATCCTCAGTCATTTAACTATGTTGCTGCTAGCTCTGGAGACTTGGACTTAACTGTTTCAGATTTATAAGCATCATCACCAATAGGAAACAAACAGGTGTGAACTTTGGGAACATGAGGTTAAGGGGATAATTCTATGAACTGGGACTAGTCTGCTGATCCCACATGCTTTCTTTTAAAAAGCACTTTACCTGCAGCCTGCCTGGCTTAAGTCAATCAAATATATTAAATTCCTCAGCAATAAACCTGTTATCTGTAAACCCAAAAGATTCCTTCTACCAATAAAAAGAGTACAAGTTATCCCGAACAGGGGGTGGGGATGTGGATCTTACTTTTGTGAACCTTATATAGATCAGATTCCAGAATTCAGGGAAATATGATACTCAAAATTTGTCAGTATGTGGGCTGGGGTTATGGCTCACTGGTACAGTGTTTGGCTAGGACGCTTGAGACACTGCGTTCGATACTTAGCACCACATAAAAATAAAATAAAGATATTCTGTCCACCTAAAACTAAAGAATAAATTTTAAAAAATTGTCAGTCTGGACTAAAGTGACTGAGAGTTGCCTTGAATCTTTACCATGTGCAGTGGAAACTTCAAAGTCTTATGCAATCCTAATGTCACTCAAAAGTCAAGAGGTGGACCCGGGTGGGACTCTCTGGAAACATGCCTGAGGCCCCAGATAAATCTGGATGACACTAGATGCATGTCCTCTCCTCTCTGAGAGGAACATTTCCTATTTCTAATAAATTCGTGACTGCTACTTTGACATCTCAGACCTTTCTGGCATGGATTGCAAGAACTGGTAAGCAAGGACTACTGTGACCATCACTAATAGAACTCTACAACAGCCTCACCCTATTCGTACGTTGCAGACAAAACTCCAACTGACAGTACTACCCATTCTATCCTACCTTATACAGGTGAGAAAGGAAGCTGGGAGCTATTTCAAGCAGTTTCAGTGTTAGGCCACTCTAATTGGCAGCTCAGTTGAACACCACTAAAAGAGGAAGGGATTAACAACCCCAGCCTTTGTGTAAGATCTCTCTCTCTCTCTCTCCCTCTCTCTCTTTACAGAAAGAGCCAAGGAAGACATGGAAAGGACAGAGTATTATAGACAGTCACCATTCATTTTCTTTCTTTTTATTTAATTTTTTAAGATATACATGACAGTAGAGTATATTTTGACATATTATGCATACACGAAGTATAACTTAGAATTCCATTCTTGTGGTTGTACATGATGAAGTTTCACGGGTCGTGTATTCGTATATGAACATAGGAAAGTTATGTCCAACTCATTCTACTGTCTATCCTATTCCCATTTGCCCTCCATTCCTTTCATTCCCTTTTTTCTAATCCAATGAACTTTTATTCTCCCCTCCACCTTATTGTGTATTGGCATACACATATCAGAAAGAACATTCAGCCTTGAATTTTCTGAGGGTTGGCTTCTTTCCCTTAGTGTGACAGTCTCCAGATCCATTGTTTACCAGCAAATGCTATATCATCATTCTTGGTTATGGCTGAGTAGTATCCATTGTGTATATATACCATATTTTCTTTATCCATTTATCTGATGAAGGGCACTTAAGTTGATTCTATAGTTTAGCTATTCTGAATAGAATAGCTATAAATATTAATGTGCCTGCATCACTATAGTACAATGATCTTAAGTCCTTTGGGTATATAATATAGAGTGGAATAACTGGGTCAAATGGTGGCTCCATTCCAAGTACTTGAGGAATCTCCATACTGCTTTCCAGAGTGGTTACACCAATTCAAAGTTCCACCAGCAATGTATGAGTGAACATTTTCCCCATACCGTCACCAACATTTATTGTTACTTTTATTCTTGATAATTGCCATTCTGACTAGAGTGAGATGGAATCTCCATGTAGTTTTAATATGCATTTCTTGCTAGTGATGTTGAAATTTTTTAACATGTTTATTGACAATTTGTAATTCTTATTCTGTGAAGTGCCTATTTGTTCCTTTGCCCATTTATTGATTGGCTTATTTGTCTGTGTATGTTTGTGTGTGTTGAGTTTTTTTAGTTCTATATATATCCTGGAGATTAAGTTTCTATCTGAGGTCCTGGTGGCAAAGAGTTTTTCCCATTCTGTAGGCTCTCACTTCACATTCTTGATTGTTTCCTCTGCTGTGAAGAAGTATTTTGGTTTGGTGCTCTCCCGTTGGTTGATTATTGATTTTACTTCTTATGCTTTAGGAGTCTTTTTGAGGAAGTCATTTCCTAAGCCAGCATGATGGAGAGCTGGACCTACATTTTCTTCTGGTACGCATAGGGTTTCTGTTCTAATGCCTAGGTACTTGATCCACTTTGAGTTGAGTTTTGTGTAGGGTGAGATACAAGGGTTAAATTTTATCCCAGTTTTTCTAACACCATTTTTTTGAAGAGACAATCTTTTCTACAATGTAAGTTTATGGCACCTTTGTCTGGTATGAGACAACTGTATTTAAGTGGGTTTGTCTCTGTATCTTCTATTCTGTTCCATTGATCTTCATGTCTGTTTTGGTGGCAATGCCATGCCATCTTTGTTACTATAGCTCTGTAGTATAATTTAAGGTCAGTAATGAGATGTCCTCTGCTTTACTTTTCTCACTAAAGATTGTTTTAGCTATTCTAGCCCTCTTATTTTTCCAAATGAATTTTATAACTACCTTTTCTATTTCTATGAAGAATTTCATTGGCATTTGAATAGGAATTGCACTGAATCTGTATAGCACTTTTGGTAGTATGGCCATTTTCATATTATTAATTCTGCATATCTATGAATATGGGAGATCTTTTGATCTTCTAAGGTCTTCAATTCCTTTCTTTAGTGTTTTGTATTTTTCATTGTAGAGGTCCTCCATATTTTTTGTTAGGTGGATTTGCAAATATATTTTTGAGGCTATTGTGAATAAGATGGTTTTCCTAATTTCTCTTTCAGATGATTCATCATTGGAGTGATGGGTGTTAATTTTATATCCTGATACTTTGTTGAATTCATTTATGAGTTCTATAAATTTTCTGGTGGAGATTTTTGGGTCTTCTAGGATAGAATCATGTCATGACAAACAGCAAGAGTTTGAGCTCTTCTTTTCCTATTTTTATCCCTTTAATTTTTTTCTTCTGCCTAATTGCTCTGGCTAGAGTTTCAAAGACTATGTTGAATACAAGTGGTGAAAGAGGACATCGCTGTTTCGTTCGTTTCTAGAAGGAACACTTTCAATTTTTCTCCATTCAGAATGATGTTGGCCTTTTGTTTGTCATATGTAGCTTTTAAATGTTTATGTATGTTTCTACTATCCCTAGTTTCTGTAGTGTTGAGTATGAATGATGCTATATTTTGTCAAATGCTTTTTCTTCATGTATTGAGTTAATCACGTGATTTTTGTCTTTAAGTCTATTGATGTGATTAGTTATGTTTATTGATTTCTGTATGTCGAAACAAACTTCTGTGCCTGCAATAAACCCCACTTGATCATGGGGCATTATCTTTTTAATATGTTTTCATATGTGATTTGCCAGTATTTTATTAAGAATTTTTTCATCTATATCCATCAGGGATATTGGTCTGAAGTTTTCTTTCTTTGATATATCTTTGTCTTCTTTTGGTATTATGGTGATACTAGCTTCAGAGAATGAGTTTAAAAGGGTTACCTCCTTGTACATTTCATAGAATAATTTGAGGATGATTGGTGTTAGTTCTTCTTTGAAGGTCTGGAAGAACTTGGTTGGGAATCTGTCTGGTTCTGGGATTTTTTTTGTTGGTAGGTTTTTGATGGTATCTTCAATTCCATTTATTAAAATTATCTGTTTAAATTGTGTATGTCTTTCTGTTTCAATTTGGGTAGGTCATACGTCTCTAGGAATCTGCTGATGTCTTCAAGATTTTTCATTTTATTGAGGTATAAATTTTCAAAAATAGTTTCTTATTATCATCAATATTTCAGTAGTGTCCATAGGCTATTTCCACTTCATTATGAATTTTAGTAATCTCTGTTTTTTCTCTCTTTGTTAGATCAGCTAAGTGTTCATCAATTTTATTTATTTTTTCAAGGAACTGACTTTCTGCATCATTAATTTTGAATTTTGGGGGGTTTTTGTTTCAATTTCATTGATTTCAACTCTAATTTTAATACTATTCTTTTATACTACTTTTATTGCTGATTTGTTTTTTTTTTCCCTAGGGCTTGAAGATGTAATATTTGGTTATTTATTTAGTGACATTCAATTATTTTAATGAGTGAGCTCAATGCAATAAACTTTTCTCTTAGAAGTACCTACATACTGTCCCAGAGATTTTGATATGTTGTACACTAATCTCATTTACCTCTAAGTATTTTTTATTTCTTCCCTGATTCTTCAGCTATCCATTGTTCATTCAATTTAATCTCTGCATCTTACAGTAGCTTCTATTTTTTATTTTATCATTTATTTCTAATTTCATTCCATTATGATCTGATAGAATGTAAGGTATTATCTCTATTGATTTATATTTGCCAAGAATTACTTTGTTGCCTAAGATGTGCTCTATTTTAGAGAAAGATCCAGGTGCTGCTGATCAGAAAGGGTATTCAGCTATTGATGGATGAAATATTCTATATCTGTCTGTTAAGCCTAAATTATTAATGCTATTTTTTTAATTTTATACCTCTTTATTTAGTTTTTGTTTGCAGATCTATGCAGTGATGAGAGAGGGTTGTCAAAGTAATCCAGTATTATTGTGTTGTAGTCTATTTGATTCTTGAAATTGAGACAGGTTTGTTGATTATATGTAGATGCCCAGTTGTTTGAGGCAAAAATATTTACTATTGTTATGTCTCATTGATGTATAATTCCCTTAAGCAGTATGAAATGTTCTTTTTCCCTTCTGACTAACTGTGGCTTGAAGTCTACTTTTTCTGAGGATAAAACCCCTGCTTGTTTAAGAGATACATGTGAATGATATTTTTTCCCATCCTTTTATCTTTAATCTGTGGCTATCTTTGCCTATGAGGTGAATCTTTTGGAGACAGCATGTTGTTGGGTCTTGTTTTTTAATCCAATCTGCCAATCTATATCTTTTGAATAATGAATTTACATAGCAAGTTCAGTATACTTGTTAGTCATTGATATTGGTTGTTTGCTATTATGTGGGGACAGGGCACTGTTAATAAATCAAAACAAAAGAAGCACCTGTGACAGTTGAATATGATGCAGAACGTTTATATGCCAAAAAACTGCAAGCAGCAGGATATATGCTTCCAGGCAGTATAATTTATTAATTGTATATTTAGACAATTATAAAACACACATATATACAGGAAATCTAAAAGGTTTTGCAGTACCCCATGATTTTGTGTCGAAAGTTATAAACTTTATTTTAAAATAGTTCAACAAAACTCATCTTGCATTTTATTATTTCAAAATAAAATCCATTATATCAAAATCTTGAGCATTTAAAAAATTATGAAAAACCATGATTCAAGCCAATAATTCTGTGCTTTTAGAGTCAGAGGGTAAACCTGGCTTCATTTGTCCATGAAAAATGTACTCTGTTCCCTCCTGGCTTTTTCAAGGCTTTCAAAAGTGATCATTCCTTTTGGCAGCTGCAACTTACTCTTTTCTGTTTCCAGTATGTCCTCAGCTTTACCTTAAACAAAGCATAGATATAAGCAAGGTGACTAAGTGGTCATCAGCATGTTGTGAAAAGGCCTGATTGCTTGTGTTCCTGTGAAAAGCTGTGACACTATATGGGGCTATTTCCCCATATCCCACAGTTTAACTTTTCACCCATTTTCCTCAGAAGTAATGCACCAGTGCACCTACCAGAGAAAACACAATAATGAATTCTGAAACTTGGAGACTCATCAGATGTCAGAATGTTTTTGACAGCATTTGAAAATGTAGAGGAGAAAGAAGACAAAGATAAGCAGTATTTCTTTCCTTGAGCCAAAGTCAGAATCACCAGTATTGTGTTTGAATTCTACATAATTTCTCCTCTCACAATGGAATGAGATGGAGAAACTACATATAGTTTTTCCTGTCATCCCTTAATATAAATGAAGTGACAGGAGAGAAAGTCAAGTCTAAAAATTCTAATATTTCAGGAAAGCTATTCTTTGATCTGAAATCACTCACAAAATACCACAAATGATATTAAATATTCCTTAGTCTGTAGGCATGCATACACACACACATGTACATTATTTGCATACCTCCTCAGCCATTTTTATATCTTTATTTTGAGACAGGGTCTCCCTAAGTTGCTTAAGACCTCACTAAGTTGCTAAGGCTTTGAACTTGGGATCCTCCTGCCTCAGCCACCCAAGTTGCTGGGATTATAGGCACATGTCACTGTGCCCAGCACATACACATTTTTTTATAAATAATTACTCTTTCAAACAAGAACTAAACAATGTAGCAATTTCTTGGGCCCAGTGACATGGGCTTTTATTGTTGAAAACAAATTAACAAAACTTTTTAGGAATTATAATACATGTTGTTGACATTCTATAACCCTGCTTATGAATGAAGACAACTGCTTGCTATAAGCACTCCTCTCTTAATACCCTATTTATTTAGTTAACTGATTTCTATTGAAAATTTACAAGTACATACGTATGGGGTATCTGTTGATGTATGGATTCATGTATATATTATATATCTTTCAAATCATGGTACTTAGCATATCCATGACCTTATTCATATCATTTTCTTATTGTACTCCAAACCCACAAAGCAGGCTACAATTTTCAAATTATAAAAACATTTTAACCATCTTCAAACATCTTTTTACATCTCAGTCTTAAATAGAAAGTCAAAATGACAAAATTGTATATAAATAGTGGCCTTTGAGGAAAACCTAGATGTTTTCCATGTAAAATTCACTCAAGCAGGAATTTTATATTTTAGAATCATCACTGTTAGCATAATCTCAACTTTCTATCGTAATATGTTTCCTGATGGATTCATAAGCTATAGTATTTTTAAAGGAAATTAACATGCCTTTAAATTTTACAATCTTTGATTGATAAAATTAATTTATAAATAGATAATCAAACTTTTCTAGAAAGTAAACTTGCTTCCCTTTAGTAATATGTTCAAGTGAATGCTATATAATGGAACTGATACTTCTTAATATTACATGTCAACTTCTATGAGGCTCTAAGAATTCTATTCTCCCTATAAAAAGGCATATTTGAGCATAGACTAATGAATTCCTAAGCAGATGAGTAATATGAACTGAACAGGTAATGGACATGAGATTTAATATTTATAAATCAATTACTTACAGTTAGTTTTCATCTTACAATGAGTTTATATTCCACAAGATAAGCTATAAATTACTGTTTTGGAACTCAGAATACAACCTAGTAATAATACTATAAATCAATTTTGAGGATATCCATAAAAACTGTTTTTACCCCACAATATAGTTAAACCATGATAACAATAACACCTGAGTCTAAATAGACATTTTAACATAGTTTCTTTGTGGAAAATTCATTCCCATTTTCAGTGGGAGTTTTTAAGAACCCCTCCATTTCCCTAGGGCTGAGAATGAAATGCTCTGATCCTTACTCCCAATATAGGGAGAGGTGTCTACAATTCTTCCTTTGCCATACCAAACCAGTATAATAGAATAATGATAGGCTCATGGTCCAGGACAAAACAGGTTGGTAAAGATGAAATTTGGTAAAACACAATCTTCAATGTGCTCTGGATTGAAGGGTTTTAAAGAAGGGACACAGGGATCTTTATTAGAGTGTGAGTCTCAGAGAAGTGGTAGGAATTTGGAAGACATTGATATCCTAGACTAATGGGCAACCCTATCTCCCTGGAACAGGAATGGCTCATGTAACAGCGACACCATCTTCTAAGGTAATAAGAGCCAGGATCCTGTAAGAACAGTGTCATTGTAGTGAATATTTAACAACCAGCTCTCAAAATAAATGAATAAATAAACCTAAGTTTAATACAGATTTCACATATGTATATAGCATACAATAAAACATATATACTATTTATTTATATTTTTTGTTGTAGATGGGCACAATATCTTTATTTCATTTATTTGCTTTTATGTGGTGCTGAGGATCAAACACAGTGCCTCATGCATGCAAGGCAAGTGCTCTAGCACTGAGCTACAATTCCAGCCCCAAAACATATAACACTCTTGATCATAAATTTCATGTAGCAAATTGATTCTCACTGAAAGTTTTCACTGATTTTTGCTGAACTCTTGAATCCATAACTAAACTATAGTTGCAGTTGATGAGAGAGTACAATTTCAACATGAATGATGATTGGTGTTTTCATTTAAATTAAAGAGTAGGACAAAAGTGAAACAATAATGACTATATTGGAACTTCACTCATTTGAGAATGTTGTGAATGACTTGCTAAATCAGACAATAGTCTTAAATACTTGAACAATATTTTCTCCCATTTTTACACTATTCACAACTTTTTCACTGCTGTGACTGAAAGACCTGACAAGAACAATTTTAGAGGAGGGAAAGTTTATGTGAGGGCTTGCAGTTTCAGACATCTCAATCCATAGACAGCAGACTCCATTCTTTGGGGCTCAAGGTGAGGCTGAACTT
This sequence comes from Geosciurus inauris, assembly GCA_004024805.1. NCBI lineage: Eukaryota > Metazoa > Chordata > Mammalia > Rodentia > Sciuridae > Geosciurus > Geosciurus inauris. The sequence continues at coordinate 3,935 of PVHX01011333.1, read as the reverse complement.
CATGGCAGAAGAGTGTGGCAGAGGGAGGCAGCTCACATGATGATCAGTAGCAGAGTGAGAGAGTCTAATCCCCAAATACAAAATATATACCCCAAAGCCATACCCCCAATACCCACCTCAATCCCTGAAGAATGGAGTCTGCTGTCTATGAATTGAGACCTCTGAAACCATGAGCCCACAAATAAACTTTTCTTTCTCTAAAATTGCTCTTGTCAGGTCTTTCAGTCACAGCAGCAAAAAAGCTGACTAAAACAGAAATTGGTACCAAGAGTGGGTTCATTGCTGTGACAAACCTGACCATGTGATTCATCAGCATTTGGAGCCTTTTGGAATTGGTGGGAGGAATTTGGGGATGCTTAGCAGTGCAAGCTGGACATGCCTTAGATTGTAGTAATCCAAGCTTAGTGGACGATTCTGGTGGGAGCTCAGAAGACCAGAATGCCAATAGCACTGTGAACAGTGAACACGTGGCTCAAGAGGTAAAGGAAGACACTAATGGAATTTGGAATGGAGGCCATTAATGTGATATTCTGGCTGAGAAACTGGCTGCATGTTGACCGTGTCCAGAGACTTTCTGTGAAGCTGATTTTAAAAGTATATTTAAAGTATAATTTAATATTTACTTATTGTGATTTATTTAATTATAATTCTGTATATTCTAATTTTTAATAAATTAAATGACTATTTAATATCCAGTTTGTAAAATTCCTGAAAATTTAGCAATCAGTTCTTGTAAGCTGGTAAAACTGACTCCAGTTACTAGTATATGGGAGCATAAATGTTGGTCATTAAAAGCTTGGAGAATTGTTCTTGTCTAAAGTTCCCCTAAGTCAAGGATTTATAAGGAGATTCTTGAACCAGAAAATGAATCAGAAAATAGAAACTCTGGTTTATTAGACTTACCTTTTATTCTATGTAGAAGTGTACCATAGCCCAAGTCATACTGATAGATGAGAATGAAGCTTAATGGAACTATAGGGAAAAGGAAGGCTGGCTTCTTTTGCTTTATTGCTCTGTTTCAAGAACAAAAATAAAAATTATCAAGGAATAACCTGTAAATACATACATCCACACTTGAAGAAAAACAAGATACCTGCTTTCTGAAAGAATGCCCTGCATGGCAGAAGTTATTTAATTCATTTAAATCTTCTAGGGAAGTAAGAATTGCATTACCCAGAACCCTTCTTCTTCTTCTTTTTTTTTTTACCCAAAAGCAATTAACCACTGAGCCACATCCCTCATCCTGTTGTGTTTTTTTTTAGTTTTGAGACAGGGTCTTGCTAGATTGCTTAGGGCCTCACTAAGTTGCCGAGGCTGTCTTTGAGCTTGTGATCCTCCTGTCTCAGCTTCCTGAGCCATTGGAATTACAGGTGTGCATCACCAGCTGCTCATTTTTATTTGACTTTGACACTCGGGTTCCTGTTTTTAAAATGGATGCATATTAAGAGCTACCATTCAGAGACTGCAGAGATAAACCTATAAAGGCCCACTATCTTGGTGTCAAATCAGTCTTCTCCCGAATTTACAAAGTGGAGAAAAGGACAAATGAAATCTAAGGAACTAAAGGCAGAATTCACTATTACTATTCTGGTTCTATAGTTACCACCAAGGACTAATCTATAAGAGGTTTCTTTGTTTACATGTTTACTATTTGGACCAAAGTCCTATCTTTGCCAACTTAATATGATTGTAGTAAAGACAAAATGAAGTAATTTTTTTTTAATTTTATAGTAAATAGAAAACATACCCAGCTGTTAAAGAGATGGTTGAAATGCCATAAAATGTTCCAAAATATTTGAGGAATTCCCGAGACCAAGCAACCTGCATGGCCATTTGTCTTTCCCTCATTTCATTCTGCAACGTTAGCTGCCTTTCCAGCTGAGGACAAAATGAAAGACAATATGTGGTTACTTGTCTATGAATCTGAACACAGAGTTGGTAATCTGATTTTCCAGTGGGTTTTCATTCTTCATTGCTTTCTGTTTTTTTGTTGTTGTTTTTTAAATCTCATTAGACTTTGACTAGAGTACTTTTGGATACTGAACCCAACTGTCACTTTGACTGTAAAATCTTGGAATAAATACAGAATAGGTATTGATATTTGATGTTTTCTTTCTGAGGCCTTGATTGCATTGGTCTGGAGCTTCTGTCCAAGCCTCAAATATATGTCCAACTTTTTCTATTACAAAGATTATGAATTTTTAAACACAGGTACATCCCAACTGGCTCTCATTGTTACCACTTGCATGAAACTAATTTTGCCTTCCAAACCCATCCAGCTACACATTGAGATTCACTTTGAGCATCAAATCCATACCACACTGTGATGTGAAGATAAAGAGGTGCTATTTTCAGACATCAGTGGAGATTTTTCTTTGCCTCATTTTTTTCTTGTGTCAAGTCCTTTGCCAATTTAGTCAGTGCCTTTTGCTGCTTTGGAACAGAAGGCAAATAACAGCTTAGCACACAAGAGACTGAATATCTGAATGGGTTTGTAGGAAATACACAGAGAAGTAACAGAACAAAAGCCCAAATCTAGTATTTGAAGAGAATCAGATTCTACAGAGAGAAAAGTATTGCTTTCCTTTTGGCTTTTTAATTCTAAAATGTTGGAACTGCATATCGTTAGTAAATGTAGAGGACAGCAAGTCTAGGAGGCATGACTAAAGAGTAATAACATGGGCTGGGATTGTAGCTCAGTGGTAGAGCCCTTGCATGCATGAGGCACTGGGTTCGATCCTCAGCACCACATAAAAATAAATAAGGATATTGTGTCCATCCACAACTAAAAAAATATTTTTAAAAAAGAGAGAGCAACAACATGACTCAGTTTCCTCACCATTCCCTTTGTCTAGTTTCAGGAACTGGGAGAGGAGAATGAGAGTTTCCATGTAAGATAAGTCTCAGCTTTTTGGCTTCTGTTGGGAGTTAATGTACCAGGAAATGTAAAGCAAATCTTAGATGGTCTTGGGGATTCCCAAATAAAGAGAATTTGTGGTCCTGCCTCCTATTGAGAATTCTCAGAGGGGACAGCTACAGTAGAGTAGAAATGGTTCTGGGGCACAACCAGGCATAGTCTCTCTCAGCTACCAAAGGGTGTGGAGAAAGTCTGCAAGATTTCCATGGCATCTGGAGAGGAGCACAGGAGAAAGACAGAAATTTAAGGCAGGTGACACACCCAAGTCCTTATAGGACCTCAAAACAGGCACTTGGGTAGTGATCATGTGCAAGAGACTGGGTGGAGAAGGCAGCTGGATCTCAGAGGATCCACAGCACCCAAATCTGTAAAGGTGATGGCCAGTCCAGCCTGGAACATGACTAGATGCCCTCAGAGAAAATCACCTGGTACTGCCCAGGTTGATCAAAAGGAAAACAGCAGCAAAAAGGCCTTCTTCAACCAGGGATGCCTCCCCTAATGTCTGAAACCAAACCTAGTTTGTTCCAAGGAAAAGATGAACAGAGGAGAGAGGGCAAAACTGAATTCAATCTCAGAAGAAGTGAATTTTAAATTGAAATAATTATATCACTTTGACTTGTCAAAATTCAGTTTGTCATCATCAGTAGAAATAGAGGTTCATTTTGACCTCAGAGAGGAAAGAATAAATAATGTGTTTTGTGTACATGATTATTTAGTATGAAACCTACCCTTTACTATCACAAAACTTAGATGATAATTCAGAACATTTACCAAAATGATGTAACTGTAGCAATCATGTTTTTGATCAAAAGACATCTGATCTCATACTAGACAAAGGTGCCAAAAACATACATTGGAGAAAAGATAGCCTTTTCAACAAATGGTGCTGGGAAAACTGGAAATCCATATGCAGAAAGATGAAATTAAACCCCTATCTCTCACCATGCACGAAACTCAACTCAAAGTGGATCAAAGACCTAGGAATTAGACCAGAGACTCTGCGTCTAATTGAGGAGAA
>PVHX01011332.1:0-64767 GCA_004024805.1 Geosciurus inauris | reverse complement strand
GGTTGGAAAGGAAGGAGGGTTTGGGGTTAGGGTCGGCCGAAGCTGTGAAGCCTTGCGTTTCCAGCGAAGATGGGGTGGATGAGCTGCTTATGTTCTCGAGGTCTGCGATCCATGTGGCAGGCATTTTCTTGCATTCCTGTAATTCTTTGATATGAACTAAAAGAGCTTGTTAAGTTTTAATATGTTATTGTGGAGGGTCATGGTATGAAACTGGATCATGTGATGTCTTCCCCATGAATGAGGATATATGGTCAGGTAATAGAGAGACAGTTTCTCCAAGTTATAGAGTCTAAAGTGGGTAATCTCAAAAGATCTATTGGTCTGAGAGACTGTGGGGTCAGAAATGACAGGACATTGTGATGACTCATTGGTAGCTAAGAGGAAGGGCAGGACAGAGTCATCAAGGCCTATGGGCAGCAGTATTCCAGGAGTAGAGGCACAAACCCACCAGGAGCTGGCAATACCCTGGAAGATGAATAGTAGTATAAGTGGGTATTGCATTTTAGGTACTCACAGAAGTGACTTCTTTCTTCACGTGAGAAGTTTTGTTGTCTTCTTGAGAGAGGCTTGGACGAATATTCCTGGCGGATCCAAAGAGGCTTAGATTCTGTTGTGGGGAAGACACAAGCATAGCCTCGCCCTTGTGTGAGCAGAGGGTCTGGGCCCTTCCATTGAAGAGTCAAAGGGTCTTTCCATCGTACCAAGGGAATGGGAGTAGGGAAGGTAAATGGACCTCAGTGTCGGATTGCTGCATTGAGGCCTTGTTTGTCAAAAGTGAGATAGTTAAGGGTAAATAATGCATCTAATAATTTCAAAGAAGGGTCCTTTTCAGTAGAATCAAGTTTCTGAAGCATCTCCTTTAGAGTGTGATTGGTTCTTTCAATGATTGCTTGTCCCTGGGGGTTATAAGGAATCCCTTTGGTATGGGAAATTCCCCAGGAAGTTAAAAATTCCTTCAATCTGAGGGAAACATAGGCCGGGCCATTGTCTGTTTTGATTGACCACAGGACACCCATGCTTGCTTTAGAGCCTTAATTACATGGGCTGCTTTTTCCCCTGTGAGGGCAGTAGCATACACAAGGGAGGAATAGGTGTCAATTATCACATGTACAAATTTAAGTTTTCCAAAGGTAGGGATATGAGTGACATCCATCTGCCATAGAGAGTTCGGTGTCAGCCCACGGGGGTTGACTCCCTGTGGTTGGAGTGGGCCCAACGGTAACAATGGACCACAAGAAGAGCATGTATGAATGAGATTTTTGCATTGTTGGATTGGAATTTCAGGCAATAAGCGATGAAGACTATTTGCTGAGAGGTGAAACCTCTGGTGTAAGGCTCTAGCTTGTTCTAGAGTAGACATCATGACTTTGGGCTGACTTACAAGTTTGTCAATAGAGGCATTCCCCTCCAATAGGAAGCCAGGTAACCCAGAATGGGAGCGAATGTGCATAATATACCATGGTTGCTGTCTTATTTCTAGTACAGCCTTTAGGGTAGCCATAGGCTGATCAACAGGACAGTCCCGGGGCCTAAAAGTGGAATAAGTAATGGAAGAGCAAACCTTGACAACATATATGCTATCAGAGATTATGTTAAGAGGAATGGTCTGATATCTTACCAGCACCAGGATAAGTGCAGTCAATTCAGCTACTTGGACAGAATCAGAATGCCTTTGGACAAATTGATCATTTGTTACATTAGATCCCATTACAATGTATCTAAGATGATGAGTGTTAGCATCTGTAAACATGCAAGGGGCCATAGGAATGGGTTTGCTCAAGGGAAAAGCATGAGTGGTCACTGTTAAGGGAAGATCTTGTAGGGTCTGCAGTAGTTTAGAAGGAGGGAGATGGGAAGACAGTGACCCAGGAAATTCCTCCATCATTATCTGGAAGTCTAAAGAAGTTTGTAGGAGGAAGGTGATTTGTTCCTGATGAAAAGGTATAACCATGATATTAGGTTCCTTATTAAAGGTGGATCTAGCTTGTTCTCTGAGCCTTACCGCTAAAGCTATAATTTGTGAGGTAAGACTGGTGATTTTATGGCAGGAGCTCCAGGGAAGATGTGACCATAATAAAGGTCCATCACATTGCCAAAGGACACCTAAGGGTAATTTCAAGGTGGAAAGTAGTATGGCTGACAGAGGAACAGCAGGGTCACAGCAGGGTCACAGGCAGAGGAAGTAAGGTAGGGAGGAGGAGGAGTAACTTCATCGGGTGATGAAGGTAGGGTATGGTAAATACAAGGAGTGTTAGAGGCAGGGAAATTTCCATGAAGAGGGTGCTCACAGGAAGTTGAAGACAAAGGATCAGGGCTGTGTGATTGATGTTGTGGGGGTGCTATAGGGGTTGCCTCATTGAGGACTGAGGAAAGGAGATTTTCCATGGTGAAGGAGCAGAGACAAGAAACTTTAAAGTGAAAATAACAGTAATGATAGCAGGAGGAAAAGCTAGAGAAAAGAAATTGAAAGCAAAGAGGACAGAAAAAAATCCTGAGGATTATGAGAAGAAAGTAAGTTTGGGGTCTCATGAGACGTAAAAAACACAGAAATGTTTAGGATCAGGGTATGTTGCGCTTTGTGAGGGACTTCTGTGGTTTTTTAGGCCACAGCCGTATGCTCACACAGTGTCTCGGAGGACCATACGCCACAGGCGTTATGGCAGTTCCAGTCACCGGGCTGATCAGACCCTTATGTGTGACTGCCAGACGAACCACGGAGTGGAGGTATGTTCCCTGACCTAACTTTTTTACACAAAGACAAATAGTCGGTAGAGCATGGGACTCTTAATCCCAGGGTCGTGGGTTCGAGCCCCATGTTGGGCGCCAGATGTCATTTATGTCATGCCTCGCGTGGGTTCGCTCGACAAGTTGGGGTCCCGCAGGACGAGGGGACCGAGGAATGGGGTCCCACAGGACGAGGGTTTATGGGGTGGACGCTCGCGGAGTCACTCACCCAGACCCCGGGGGGTAGTAAAACTGCTCTGCCGGAGCGAGAAGCAGACCCATTTATTTCAGTTAGTGCAACAGTTTATATAGGGTCCTCGGACCAATCATGGCCCTGAGGTTAGGTTACAGCCAATAGGGTATTGATCCATGTCAGGCGCGCAGCCAATCAGCGTGGGATGAGAAAAGGAGAGCCACTGAAGGCAGCCAATCAGCATGGGAAGAGAAAAGGAGAGGCACTGAAGGCAGCCAATCAGCATGGGGTAAAGAGGAGGGGAAACATTCAAAGTAACCAATCAGCATGGGGCAAAGGAAAAGGGAGGGGAGGCATTGAAGGCATGGAGAGAGCTCCTATATTCCTTTTGTGCAGACTGAGAAAGGCAGATGTCTACCTTTTGTAAGCCCCTGAGAAAGTACAGTCCTTAAAGCTTATGTCAATATATGTAGTTACTGGCCAGGTGCAGTGGCACACACCTATTATCCCAGTGGCTCGAGAAACTGAGGCAGGAAGATCGTGAGTTCAAAGCCAGCTTCAGCAAAAGCAAGGCACTAAGCAACTCAGTGAAATTCTGTCTCTAAATAAATACAAAATAGGGCTGAGGATGTGGGTCAGTGTTCAAATGCCAAGTTCAATCCTCAGTACCCTCTCAAAAAAAAAAAAAAATATATATATATATATATATGTAGATACTAATCCTAATTTAAAATGAATCTAATAATTTATAAATTCTTGACATTTTAATGCTGACAGGCATTTTTGTTTTATAAACTGAGGAGCTTTAAGTTTGTCTTATTTAAGTAAAAAAATGAGCACTTTTTTATAACCTATCAAATTTCCTGAACTATCATTATGCAGATCTTTTGATTACATTTTGTCAATGTTCTGAAGGCTTCATAATACACTGTTCTGGGTTTATGTTGTATTTAATTTTTTAAATATTTTTTTAGTTGTTGATGGATCTTTTATTTATTTATTATTTATATGTGGTGCTAAAGATTGAACCCAGTGTCTCACATATGCTAGGCAAGCGCTCTACCACTGAGCTACAGCCCCAGCCCCTTCTGTTGTGTTTTGTGATGGTTACTACAGTATACATAATTTTAAAGGAAAAACTGAGAATTCCTTTTATTCTTAATACCTTTTAATTTAATAGGTGCATCTGTCACTGTGATCACAGAATCATCTACCTCTTGGTAGATATTTTCATTTTGAACAGGATCCAGTGACTGAATCTGTTTTTATAATAATTCTACCCTTCAGACCTACCCATTATATGCATTAAGGAACCTAATATTGAGATAATAATATCAAAGACCAGGTTTCTAATCTTGCTTCAGCTGCTAGATTTGAATTATGTGAATTACTCTTGAATTATTTGAACTGTTAGGTTCAGTTTCATATTTGTAAGTTGAATATGATAAAATCTACTTTAGAAGGGTTTTATGAGCACAAGGAACTATTCTGTGTGTGAAGTGTTTTGGCATATTGCCTGGCATGGAGCACATCTCTGTGAGAGGTACTTCTGTTGTTGTTGTTGACACCCTCTTAATTTTCATGGCTTTTTATTGAATGTTTCTTGGATGCCCAAGCCCATCATCATGCCTATGAATGAAAGAAAGGTAGAATCATCATAAATATTTATGATTTTAATATAAAAATTATGGCCAAAAATGAATATGTCCACTACCAACTACTTAATTTATAGCTGAGGTTATCCATTAAATGCTATATTTATGCATTAAGATTTTATGTGCAATTAACATTAAGGTGACTAGTCCACTTGAAAATGTTGTTGTTAAAAACTTATTCTTATCATTTTTCAAAGGGATATCCTTAAAAGTACTCAACTCTATCATTATCTTTCTAAACACTTTTTAAAAAAAGTTTCATCAGCAAGCAAGAACAATATACCTTCACTTACATAATCTCATGTATCTCTAATGATAAATATGGCCAGTGAGAGTTAACAGGGGAACACATTATGTCTTCTCTAAAGAAAAACATTTTAGCTGTCAGGGCTGAAATGTGATAGACTGATCTCCTCTTAAGACAGAGTGAACACCTTTCCAGTTGTAATAGTCAAGCACAGTCAGGATTGTTGATTGGCCAGAAAGTTATGCAAGAAACCAAAGTTTACATGAATGACTAAATGTATATAGGGACTAAATGTGTATACATCTAGTATATAGATCTATATACATTTAGTATATAGAGCTCAAAATTATACCTTCTACTTGTCTGCTCTTTTATCCCCTCCTCTAATCAGATGCTGAAGGTTTGATCTTCATGAAATTTCTTAAACTCTCCAAAAACTATAATGCTACAGAACAGGTGCACTAAACAAATATTTGGTTGCCTACTTTGCTAAGCAGATAATTTGTGACTACTTCTTAAGATGAGTTCTAAATAGTTCTTTGAGGGTAGAAAACATGATGTGCTCTCATTAATGTCTAGGCAGTAGACCTCCTCATAATAAATGGTAACGAATGAATAAGAGAAAGGAAGACAGTGATATTCTGAATATAGATAAACAAATGGGACAAAGGTTCTATCCCACTTGCTAGCATATAATCATTTATGCTCAATTTATAAGAAGCTTTGGTTAAAAGACCAGAATGGTTTCAATTTCGCTCTTATTCTTCCTGTGCCCTTATTGTACTTATAGAAGGGGACAGTTGATTGGGGGATTTTGGTTTTAGAGGATGGGTAGAATACTTATTTTTGTTCTCCAAAAACAATTTTCTTATAAAATTAAATTTTTGTGTTACATGATAGAAAATGAAGTTGTGTGTTCTCCACACCCCTAACCAGCTCCCCGATGCCCCAGTCAGCCACCCCCCAAAGACAAAAAAACTTAGATTTTTTTGATAAATAAGAAATACACCTCTTATTTAAGTCACTCAAAATACAAATACACCTCTTATTTAAGTCACTCTATAAGCACTATCACTTGAAGTTGGAACATCCTAAATGATATAGATGAGATCGATAGCGGAAGCACTATGGAGGTTAAAGTTGAGGGTGTGACTGACATCTTATTAGAAGAATGAGGACAAGAAAAGAGGTAAAGTTATAAACAGAGGTTAAGGATTTTGAAATTTGTTTTCTTTTAACAAGTTTTTGTTTGTTTGTTTACTTTGGTTTGCATTCAGTGTTCAGTAATGTAATCCAGGCTTTAAATTCTTCTTATCCTTCCACTTGGATTCCATGAGTACTATCTTTGGGCTCAGCAGCTCATGCCTGCAAGATGACTGACATCCATCACAGAATCCTGTCCAAAGAAAAGTCCAAAAAGACTCTTCTTTTGAGTCTTCATTTTCGCGAAGGAAAATCTCTATTCATCTACTGCTACCAAATTTTCTTCCTAAAACACTGATCTAATTAGGTCATGAAGCTGCTTAAAAATTGTTGTCTTCCCTTTAAATATTGAATGATGTCTGCACCTCTACCTCTTCTCCATCCTAGACAACTCTGCACAGTGTATGCAAAATGTTAGTCATCTATGGAGGTAGACTGTATCTTAGTTCTTATAGCCATGAAATATTTATGAACACATTTGAGAGTTTATATTGAGTTTTTAGGCTCTAAAAAATAGGCTCAAATTACTGCAAATGACATGTTATATAAAGAAACACTGAGAAGTATTTATTGAGTAAATATTTGTTTTCACTTCTTATGGGCCAGGCACTATACTTGGAATATAGCATTAAACAAAGCAGACACAGTATTATCTGTATAGAGCCCATGTCTAGAAAGGAAGACTTATTAAAATGAACGAGTCATTGTAAGTGTGATATTCTTGAGAAAGAAAAGTGGAGGCTGACAAAACAGTTAATAAACAGGAAGACCAACCTACTCTGAAGGTGAGTTGCCCAAAAGAAGAGGTGTTTTAAATAAGAGGTGTATGAGTCTGAATTAGGAGCAGAAGGTAAATGCAGAGCCAGATACATGGAGAATGGATTTGGGAGGAGCAGGAATATATTGTTTGGACACCAGCTTGGAAGAAACTGCAGTGATCCAGACAGGAAGGTGGTGATGCTTGGGCTAGAGTAGACACAGTGGGGATAGAAATTGCAGAACATCATAATGGATTATATGTGGGGAATAAAAGTTTGGACTTGAGCAGATGGATGAGACAGCTGTTTCCCAAGAAAAGGATCACTCGTGGTTAGAGAAAGAGGAGCCAGTAAAAGCTTAAAAGCCCCTATCAGCAATGACCCAGTCAACCACTTGAGAACTAGAAAGCTGTTTAGGATATTGCCATTGCACCAAGATCAAAGAACCATGCTCATGATGTGGCTTCTCTGTCTCTGCCTCTCTGTGTTTCTGTTGTTACTACTAACTGGATATAGTGCTATTACCCTTCTGGCTCATGTTTACACATGGTTTCCTGGATTTTATGTCTGTAACCTGCTACCTGCTCTCTGGTCCTCAGTGTCAGTATTTCTATACTCTTTGTACCCTTCTTCATGTGTTTTATAGTCTCAAGAGAGGAACTCACAGGGTGACTTGGTTAATGTCTAGCATAAAATCCTGTAGTGTAGAGTCTCCCACCGGATCACCTCCTGCCATATCTGTACTGCCAATGGATCAAACACCGTTCCCTTTTCCAATGAATTGTGTGACCCACAGCACGACTACTTTTATTTATCCATTCATGCAACAAATCTTTTTTTCAGTATTAACTCTGTGCCAAAAGATAGGCTAAGCGTTGGAAAGAGCACATAACTTGGAGTTTCCCGAACTTCAGTCTGAATTTCGACTTTCTCAGTCACCGACTGTAGGAACATAGGCTAAAATTTTGCCCTTAAGTTCTCTGTCTTGATTTCCTCACTTGTCAAATGGATGCAGCACACTTTAACTTGTTCTGAGATTTAAATGAAGTAAACAAAAAAAGGACTTAGCTTACTCATAACTGTTATTGGGGGTGGTAAGATAGGTGGTGATAAACACAATAGAAGAAGCTGTTGAGGCAGTGGGTAGTGATGGGGTACTAGTTTCTTTGATCATGACAATTGTGAGGGTGGTGATAGTACATTATATGCACAAAAAAATTTCCCTTAGCTGCTTTGCTGAGAAGGATTGTGGATGAGAGAGGGACTCAAAGCTTCAAGGACTGTCCAGTACAAAGGAGTTTTTAAATTTAGCTGGGCTCTATTGTTAGGAAACAAATCACTATGCTCACTTAAACTTGGACCTTGGAGAGTATATTTTACAAGTTCAACACTGAATTACTTTCACAGTTCAAGAATACTGACAAAGTGACTTAAAAGTGTATGACAATTATCTAACTATTTCAGAAAACCAATTTAGGGGTGGAAAGTCTATATTAAAATGGCAAGAACAATGTTCACTTGCATGTACTTTAAAGAGCAGGCTAAAGCCTGGCTTCTTGGCCGGGGAGCATTATAGTCATTCAATTACATTCTCTGAGTGTTTTGTCTTTTTGACAGAACAAACTGATTTCAAAGCATAGCTTTGTTCTCAGTAATAAATTGTCTTGTTTAAAAACTTTCAGGCAGAATTCAGAGCTCAGCATGTATTTCATCTTTGTTTTAATTTTATTTTTTGCTTGTTCTTTTGAATAGCTTTTGTGGAAACAGTTAGAAAAACACGAGAATTTGTAAGCAAGTTTATTATTACCATTATATTAGTTTATTAGCTAGCATTTGTTAAGCTCTTTGGGTACTATGCTGATATTTACATATATTATCTCATTTAATAATTACAACAATCATGCAGTGGGAGCCAGTATTATCTTCATTTTACAGATCAATTAAGCCTTACTTGTCCCCATCTCACACAACTGGTGAGCCAGTCTATTACCACAGTCCTGTTTTTAGCCACATCATTAATCAAGCAAGTTCTTTATTTATTCTTCCTTCATTGATCTGGCAATAATACAGTTGAAAAACCATTTTTTAAAAAAATTTATAATCTACTTACATAGTTTGAATTGCATACCTTTGTCTACGGCCATACCACCCTGAACGCGCCTGATCTCGTCTGAATTGCATACCTTTTTTACATTTCAGTTGTATCATTTGCTATGCCCTTTATTAAAGTAACATTAAATGTAGAAAACATATTTGAAATGACAGTACCTTGAGCATCCCTAATCCAAAAATTGGAAATCATTAATGCTCCAAAATTTCACCATAAGTGGAAAATTTTACACTTGATGTTATGACAGGCTGCAGTCAAAACACACATCATGAAAATATTGTATAAAATTACCTTCAGGCTGCATGCACAAGGTAAGTATGAATGTTCCTTTAAAACAAACAAACAAAAAAAACAAACAAACTTTATTTTCTGTTTCTTTTGCAGTAATGGGAATTGAACCCAGGGCCTTCTACATCGTAGGCAGGGCACTACCACTGAGGAATATCCCCAGTCCTTTTATCAAATTTTGAGACAGGATTTTGCATAATTGCCCAGGCTGGTCTCAAATTTGCAATTCTCCTACCTTAGCCTCCTGAGTATAATCATGCACCACCATACCCAACAAAAAATTCTAAATCTTAAAAGAGTTTTGGCCCCAAGCACTTTAGATAACATTTTGTCTGTGTGTGAAATTTTTTTAAATTTATTTTTTAAAACCAAAGAATGCATTTCAAGTCATAGTACACATATGGAGCACAATTTTCCATTTCTCTGGAAGTAAACAAGATAGAGTCACACCATTCGTGTCTTCATACATGTATCTAGGGTAGTGATGTCCATCTCATTCCACCATTTTTGCTACCCCTGTGTTCCCTTGCTTCCCCTTCCTCCACTTTGCCCTATCCAGAGTTCCTCCCTTTCTACCATGCCACGCACACCCATTATGGATCAGCATCCACTAATCAGAGAAAACATTCAGCCTTTTGTTTTTTGTGGGATCGGCTTACTTTACTTAGTATGATGTTCTCCAATTCCATCCATTTACCTACAAATGCCATGGTTTTATTCTCTTTTAATGCTGAGTAATACTCCATTCCATTGGGTATATATCCATGCATCTATTGAAGGGCATCTAGGTTGCTTCCACAGTTTAGCAACTGAGAATTGTGCTGCTATAAAAATTGAAGTGGCTGCATTACTGTAGTTTGCTGTTTTTAATTCTTTACGGTATAGGCTGAGGAGTGGGATAACCGGGTCAAATGGTAGTTCCATTCCAAGTTTTTTAAGGAATCTCCATACTGCTTTCCAGATAGGTTGCACCAATTTGCAGTCCCACCAGCAATGTTTTGAGTGTGCCTTTTTCCTCATGATGCTGGCCAGTACTTATTGTAGCTTATATTCTTGATAACTGCCATTCTGACTGGAGTGAGATGAAATCTTAGTTTTGATTTGCATTTCTCTAATTGCTAGAGATGTTGAACATTTCTTCATATATTTATTGATCTATTGTATATCTTCTTCTGAAGTTTCCAGTCAGCTCCTTAGCCCATTTATTGATTGGGGTTTTTGGTTTGGGGGTTTTTTGTTTTTGTTTTTTGGTGTTAAGTGTTTTGTGTTCTTTACATACCCTGGAGATTAGTGCTCTAGCTGATGTGCATGTGGCAAAAATTTGCTCCCAGAATGTAGGCTGTCCGTTCACCTCATTGATTATTTTCTTTGCCGAGAAGAAGCTTTTTAGTTTGAATCCATCCTATTTATTGACTTTTTGTTTTATTTCTTGCACTTTAGGAGTCTTTTTTTTTTTTCACGTTAAGTTTTATAGAGTTAACTCTGTAATAGATTTTAAAATTCTCTTGATTAGGGGTTGGCCATTCATAAACCATGGTCCAAATTTGGCTTATGGCCTATTTTGCAAATGAGGTTTTATTAGAACACAGCCACAAATTAAGATGTGTAAAAAAAATAACAGCCATTCACCCAGACACGGTGGTGCATAGCTGTAATCCCAGTAGCTCAAGAGGCTGAGGCAGGAGGATTAGGAGTTCAAAACCAGCCTCAGCAACCTAGCTAGGCACTAAGCAACTCAGCAAGATCCTGAGTTTATTTATTCTAAATAAAATACAAAAAGGGCTGGGAATGTGGCTCAGTGGTCGAGTGACCCTGAATCCAATCCCTGGTACCAAAAATAAATAAATAAATAAACAGCCATTCATGTTCTGGGAGCTATAAGTCTCCACATCACAATTCTCTGTTGCTTTTGTGATGGAATAAAGTTTATTTTAAGGAAGAAAAAACATTGAGACTCTCTTATCTTAGCAACAGAAATGTATTCTCTTGGTGGTGTAAAAAGTCTTAATTTTGGGAAAGTGTAAAGCAAACCTTTGTATTTTTGAAAGTGTTCTTCCTTGGTATGTTGTTTTCATAAATTATGTTCCTTCTTGTTTCATCATGCTTCATGAACTAGAGGATATTATTCTGGATTATTACGATTGCATTGAAGGGATAAGAAACATTTCCCGGGGTGGTAAATACTGATGCAGTGACTGAAGTCATTTAAGGGAGATGACACCTCGTCCTGGCTGAGCCTCCTCAAAGTCAGGATTTCTTTGGAAGAGATTGTGTTGGTTTTTCTTCATGAGCGTAGCGTATCTAGAAAGTTCATGAGATGACTTCTTTTCAGGGCCCACCCTCAGGTGAAGCATGTGGGTGGTGGGTTCATGTGTTTTAACTTTTCTCTTCCTCTGCAGCAATGATCCACAGGTCAACCTAGTCCCATCCTGTAAGGGTCTGCCACTCCCCTGTGTAGCTTAACAATGGGACCCTACATAAAAGAAGGATGTGACTTTGACTCTCTTATCTTGAATGAAAATAGCACTCCACTGACTTTGCATTTCATTTGGTGATCATATGATTTAACCATTTTGATTGACACGGTTGAGCCTAAAACTGGAATATCTATTGTTAAGTCCAAGTTCACCATTATGAGAAGCTTCTCAGTCAATCATTCAGCAAATGTTGACTGAGCACTTGCTCTATGCTATGGCCTCTTTTGAATGCTAGGAATGTATGAGTGAAGAGCTTTCATTATCTCCAGGGCATGGAGACAGAAAACAGTAAGCACAGTTACCTCTCAGCGTCCACAGAGGATTTTCTGCAAGACCCTAGAGGATGCCCAAACCCAGGGATGCTCAAGTTCCACGTACAAAACTGTATACTGTTTGCAAATCACCAATGTACCTCCTTCTCTAGGTTTTAATCTTCTCTAGCTTCCTAGAGGTACCTCATGCATGGAGTACTATGTAAATGTTGTTATGCTGAAAAAAAAATGTCTAGACATATTCAGGACAGATGTGATCTCTTTTTCTAGTATTTTCAATCTGCAGTCTGTATTTTGTTTTGTTTTTTTTTCCATATTTTAAAATTTTATTATTATTATTTTTAGAGGATAACATTTCATTTCTCTGATTGTGATATAGAATCACAACATACATGCAGTCATACATAAAGTTAGGGCTATGTTGACCATCATATTCCACCACCTTTACTGTCCCCATGCCCACTCCCCTCTTATACCCCTGTGAACAGAGTTCTGCCATTGTTCCCAAGTCCTTCCCCTGCATTATGGATCAGCATCCACTTATCAACAAGTACATTCGGCATTTGGTTTTCTGAGATTGGCTTACTTCACTTAGCATGATATTCTCCAACTCCATCCATTTACCTGCAAATGCCATAATTTTATTCTCTTTTATTGCTGAGTAATATTCCATTGTGTATATATACCACAGCTTTTTATCCATTCGTCTATCGAAGGGCATCTAGGTTGGTTCCACAGTTTAGCTATTGTAAATTGAGCTGCTATAAACATTGAAGTGGCTGCATCACTGTAGTTTGCTGTTTTTATGTCTTCTAGTTATAGACTGAGGAGAGGGGTAGCAGGCTCAAATGGTAGTTCCATTCCAAGTTTTCTAAGGAATCTCCATACTGCTTTCCAGATTGTTTGCACCAATTTGGAGTTCCACCAGCAATGTCTGAGCGTGCCTTTTTCCCCACAACCTCGCCAACACTTATTGTTGTTTGTATTCTTGATAATTGCCATTCTGACTGGTGTGAGATGAAATCTTAGGGTAATTTTGATTTGCATTTCTCTGATTGCTAAAGATGTTGAACATTTTTTCATATGTCTGTTGATGGATTGTATATCTTCTTCTGCGAAGTTTGCGTTCAGCTCTTTGGCCCATTTGTTGATTGGGTTGTTAGTTTTTTTGGTGATAAGTTTTTTGAGTTCTTTATATATCCTGGAGATGAGTGCTGTATCGGATGTGTGTGTGGCAAAGATTTGTTCCCAGAATGTCGGCTCTCTGTTCACTTCATTGATTATTTCTTTTGCTGAGAAGAAGCTTTTTAGTTTGAATCCATCCCATTTGTTGATTCTTGATTTTACTTCTTGTGCTATAGGAGTCTTGTTAAGGAAGTATGGTCTTAATCCTACATAATGAAGATTTGGGCCTATTTTTTCTTCTACTAGGCCTTGGGTCTCTGGTCTGATTCCCAGGTCCTTAATCCACTTTGAGTTGAATTTTGTGCATGGTGAGAGATAGGGGTTTAGTTTCATTTTGCTGCATATGGATTTCCAGTTTTCCCAGAACCATTTGTTGAAGAGGCTATCTTTTCTCCAGTGTATGTGCTTGGCTCCTTTATCTAGTATAAGGTAACTGTATATAAGTGGGTTTGTCTCTGTGTCTTCTATTCTATACCATTGGTCTACATGTCTATTTTGGTGCCAGTACCATGCCATTTTTGTTACTGTAGCTTTGTAGTATAATTTAAGGTCTGGTATTGTGATGCCTCCTGCTTCACTCTTCTTGTTAAGGATTGCTTTGGCTATTCTGGGTCTCTTATTCTTCCAAATGAATTTCATGATTGCCTTTTCTATTTCTATAAGGAATGACGTTGGGATTCTAATTGGGATTGCATTGAATCTATATAGCGCTTTGGGTAGTATGGCCATTTTAACAATATTGATTCTGCCTATCCAGGAGCATGGGAGATTATTCCATCTTCTAAGGTCTTCTTCCATGTCTTTCTTCAGTGTCTTGTCGTTTGCATTGTAGAGGTCTTTCACCTCTTTTGTTGATTCCCAAGTTTTGTTGTTGTTGTTGTTGTTGTTGTTGTTTTTTGAGGCTATTGTGAATGGGATAGTTTTCCTAATTTCTCTTTCAGAGGGTTTATCACTGATGTATAGAAATGCAATTAATTTGTGGGTGTTGATTTTATATCCTGCTACTTTGCTGAAATCATTTATTAATTCTAAAAGTTTTCTGGTAGAATTTTTTGGATCCTCTAAGTATAGAATCATGTCGTCTGCAAATAATGATAGTTTGAGTTCTTCTTTTCCTATTCATATCCCTTTAATTTCTTTTGTCTGTCTGTTTGCTCTGGCTAGTGTTTCAAGGACTATGTTGAATAGCAGTGGTGAGAGAGAGCATCCCTGTCTAGTTCCCGTTTTCAGATGGAATGATTCCAATTTTTCTCCATTTAGGATGATGTTGGCCTTGGGTTTAGCATAGATAGCTTTTACAAAGTTGAAGTATGTTCCTACTATCCCAAGTTTTTCTAGTGTTTTGAGCATAAAAGGTGTTGTATTTTGTCAAATGCCTTCTCTGCATTGATTGATAAAATCATATGACTCTTATCTTTAAGTCTATTGATGTGATGTATTACACTGATTGATTTCCATATGTTGAACCAACCTTGCATCCCTGGAATGAACCCCACTTGATCATGGTGCACTATTTTTTGATATGTTTTTGTATGCGATTTGCCAGAATTTTATTGAGAATTTTTGCATCTATGTTCGTCAGGGATATTGGTCTGAAGTTTTCTTTCTTTGATATGTCTCTGTCTGGTTTTGGAATCAGGGTGATACTTGCCTCATAGGATGAGTTTGGAAGGGTTTCCTCCTTTTCTATTTAATGAAATAGTTTGAGGAGTATTGGTATTAATTCTTTTAAGGTTTTGTAGAACTCAGCTGAGAATCCATCTGGACCTAGGCTTTTCTTGGTTGGCAGGCTCTTAATGGCATCTTCTATTTCCTTGCTTGAAATTGATCTGTTTAAGTTGTGTATGTCCTCTTGGTTCAGTTTGGGTAGGTCGTATGCCTCTAGAAATTTGTCGGTGTCTTCAGGATTTTCTGTTTTCCTGGAGTATAAATTTTCAGAATAGTTTCTAATTATCCTCTGTATTTCAGTAGTGTCTGTTGTGATATTTCCTTTTTCATCACGAATTTTAGTAATTTGGGTTTTCTCCCTCCTTCTTTTCGTTAGGGGGTCTAAGGGTTTGTCAATTTTGTTTATTGTTTCAAAGAACCAGGTTTTGTTTTGTCATTTTTTTTTTGAATTGTTTCTTTTGTTTCAATTTCGTTGATTTCAGCCCTGATTTTAATTATTTCCTGTCTTCTACTTCTTTTGGTGTTAATTTGTTCTTTTCTAAGGCTTTGAGACAAAGAGTCAATTCATTTATTTGTTGACTTTTACTTCTTCTAATGAATGAGCTTAGTACTATCAACTTTCCTCTTAGCACTGCCTTCATGGCATCCCAGAGATTTTGATATGTTGTATCAGAGTTTTCATTTGCCTCTAAGAATTTTTTTTATCTCCTCCTTGATGTCTTCTGTTACCCATGCCATCATTCAGTAGCATATTATTGAGTCTCTAGGTGTTGGAGTAGCTTCTATTTTTTTTTCTGTTATTAATTTCTAATTTCATTCCATTATGGTCAGATAGAATGCAGGATAGTATCTCTATTTTTTTGTATTTGCTAAGACTACTTTTGTGGCAGAGCATATGATCTACTTTGGTGAAGGATCCGTGTACTGCTAAGAAAATATATTTGCTTGTTGAAGGATGGAATATTCTGTATATGTCTGTTAAGTCTAGATTATTGGTTGTTTAATTGAGTTCTGTAGTGTCTTTGTTTAGTTTTTGTTTGGAAGATCTATCCAGTGGTGAGAGAGGTGTGTTAAAGTCACCCAATACTAATGTGTTGTGGTCTATTTGATTCTTGAAGGAGGATTTGTTGGACAAACATAGATGCCCCATTGTTTGGGGCATTGATATTTGAGATTCTTATGTCTTGATAAATGATTCACTTAAGCAGTATGAAATGACCTTTTTTATCCCTTTTCACTGACTTTGGTTTGAAGTCCACTTTATCTGATATGAGGATGGAAACCCCTGCTTGTTTACGTGGTCCACATGAGTGATACATTTTTTCCCATCCTTTCACCTTTAATCTGTGGATGTCTTTTTCTATGAGATGAGTCTCTTGGAGACAGCATATGATTGGGTCTTTTTTTAAAAAATCCAATCTACCAGTCTATGTCATTTAATTAATGAGTTTAAGGCCATTGACATTCAGGGTTTTTACTAAGACATGGTTTGTATTCTGAGACATTTTGGTTTATTTTTAGTTTTTAACTTGACTAGTTTTCTCCTTTGATTGACCTTTTCTTTAGTGTAGTTCCTCCCTCTGCAGGTTTTCACTGTTGTTTTTCATTTCCTCCTCATGGAATATTTTGCCAAGAATGTTCAGACTTTCTTGCTGTAAAGTCTTTTAATTTTTGTTTATCTTGGAAGGTTTTTATTTCATCATCAAATCTAAAACTTATTTTTGCTGGATATAAGATTCTTGGTTGACATCCCTTGTCTTTGCTGTATATGCTGTTCCAAGCTCTTCTAGCTTTAAGGGTCTGGGTTGAGAAGTCTCCAGAGATTCTAATTGATTTTCCCCTATATGTAATCTGATTCCTTTCTCTTGTGGCTTTTAAAATTCTGTCCTTATACTATATGCTAGGCATTTTCATTATAATGTGCTTTGGTGTAGATCTATTGTGATTTTGTACATTTGGTGTCTTGTAAATCTCTTGTATTTGATTATCCAATTTGTTCTTCATGTTTGGAAAAAATTTCTGATATTATTTCATTGAATAGATTTTCATTCCTTTGTTTTGAAATTCTATGCCTTCCTCTATCCCAATAATTCTTATATTTGGTCTTTTCATGGTATACCATAATTCTTGGATGTTCTGCTCATGGTTTCTTACCATCTTCACTGTGTGGTCAACCCTATTTTCAAGATTATATATTTTGTCTTCATTGTCTGAGGTTCTGTTTTCCAAGTGATCTAATCTGTTGATGATGCTTTCTGTTGAGATTTTAATTTGATTTATTGTTTGTTTCATTTTGAGGATTTCTACTTTGTCTATTTTCAGAATTTCTATCTCCTTATTGAAGTAATATTTTGCTTCTTGTATTTGCTTAGGCAGCTCTTTATCAAAATGATCTTTTGCTGCCTGTGTTTGCACTCTCATATCATTCTAATTATATACATCCTGAACTCCTTCTCTGACATTTATTTTGATGTGCTGACCATGGATTCTAATAATGTAGTATCTTGGTTTGTTTGGGAGACTTTCTTCTCTTGTTTTCTCATGTTATTCGTGTGTCTTCCCTTCTAGCACTGCGGATCCGAGGTGTTACAGTCTTTATCCTATAGGCTTATAGATGCCCTACAGGGTTCGAATACCTCTCCTTTAAGTGGGAGACCAATATTAACAGATCTTAGTATAAGCAATATATAGTTTTAAACCAAGTAGCTCCTAATAGGACATTTATGGCTTTGTCACAATATACAGAAATTATGAGTTCATTTAGTATCTACTGTATAAACTATAGGTTTGCAAAAGGGTCTACAGTTCCTGCTGGTGAACTAAAGATAACTGGGTGGAGTGTAGGATGAGGTGTTAGCGAGGTAGGAAGTGAGAATATAGAATTATTAGATCCTAGAAAGTGTGAAAGAGGAATCCAAAAGAAATTGGCTAGTAGTAGAAATGAGAAAGAGATTTGGGGAAGACAAGTAAGTAGGACAAAAATAGAGCACAACAAGGAAACATAAAAATTAAGAAAAATAAAACATGTAAAAATAAAAGACACAAGACTATATAATACAACTGTAATATACTAATCAGATATCCCAGTCTTCGGTAGCCTAATGCATAAAAAATACTTGGTTTCACAAATGTTGGGGATGTGAAGGCAGGAAACAGTGAGAGAGAAAAAAGAAAAAAAAAAAGGAAGAAAAGAAAAAAAAAAACACTTAGGGAGGCTGAGACAGGAGAATCGCGTGTCCAAAGCCAACCTCAGCAACGGCAAGGCCCTAAGCAACTCAGTGAGACCCTGTCTCTACATAAAACACAAAATAGAGCTGGGGATGTGGTTCAGTGGTCGAGTGCCCCTGAGTTCAATCCCCAGTACCAAAAAAAAAAAAAGAAAAAAGAAAAAAAAAGTCTCAGGTAAATAAAAAGGATTGGTTCCCTTCTCATCCAGTAGGTGGGATTGTCTGTTGTTTACTAGTATCTCCCCACTTAGGTCCAAGATGGCCAGGAAGGAATCCCTCAGTGAAGGCCTGCTTTCAGAGATAGGGTGTAAGGTTGGGCTGGGCAGTGGAGATTGGCGATGTGTTCGGAGATGCAGCTCTGTGGCATGCTGTGCGGAGGAAGGTTGTCTCCAGATCCTGTCCAGTGTCCCCAGGTGTAGGCAAACAGGGGAGTTCCATGCTGGTAGATGGAGGTCCACACCAGAGCAGCAGCCAGGGGTCCTGTGTGGGAGTGAGTCCTGCAGGGGCAATCAGCCAGGGTCCTGCTCAAACGCTGGGGCCTGGCAACCAGCACAGGCACGCGACTGGAATTGCTATGAGGCAGCTGTCGGAGGTCCTCTAATAACTCTCAGAGAAACAGTGTTTC
The DNA here is from genome assembly GCA_004024805.1 of Geosciurus inauris. Lineage (NCBI taxonomy): Eukaryota > Metazoa > Chordata > Mammalia > Rodentia > Sciuridae > Geosciurus > Geosciurus inauris. Next base: position 46,135 of record PVHX01011332.1, on the reverse strand, counting down.
CACTGCTTTACTCCCCAGTCCTGGAGAGACTAGGAATGCAGCATCCAACTAGGCTGCCATCTTGGATCTGATCCTCAGATAACTTTTTATTATTTTTGTTTTTGTTTTTAACCTCTATAGTAAAACAATGTTTGTAAATAGACCATGGTAATTGTTTAGCACAATCTTTCTAGAAATGTCACCAATCCGTTATTTTGCAAGATCAAAAGAAAATCACACTAGACTAGTGATTCTATAAAATTACAGGCTCACTCACAAGTTACTTATCTGAGCCAGGTGCAGTGGCACACAGCTATAATCCCAACAACTCAGAGGGCTAATGAAGCAAGACTGCAAGTTTGAGACCAGCATCAGCAATTTAGCAAGGCCCTAAGCAACTTAAGAAGACTTTGTCTCAAAATAAAAAGGGGTGGGAATGTGGCCCAGTGGTTAAGCACCCCTGATTTCAATACCTGGTACCAAAAATGGTACCCCTCTGAAAAAATATAAGCGATTTATGTTTATTTAAAAACTTCTTATCAGGTACAATTTTGTTTCAAATGTGCATGGATCTGTATTTTCTCATAGATTTTAATGAGTTTATATGTGTTTAAAAGTTGTCATGTCCAGGTGTTAGGAGAATAGGCAATTTTCAAATTGCTTTGTTCATCTTTATATCCTAATTAAGAAATATCATGTGTCAACAAAGCTTTTTGAGCAAATGGACTTTTAAACTAGTCTTAAATGTCCAAAAACAATAGTCCTTTTTAAACTCAGAAATAGTGTTTTTAGAAATCCTTACTATTATAATAAAAGGAATATATCTTATTTTAAATACTCAGAATATACATTTCAGAGATAGGTTAGGGCTGTGGAGATAGAAATTTAAAATTAAGGAGTAGGTAATGCAGTAGTGTGACTGGAGTAGAATACTTTGAGTGTAGATAGAAAAGAGAGATGGTCAAGGATGGGATATGCTGTGATTTAGGGTTCAGTAGGAGAAAGGGAGAACAATAAAACACTGGAGAAGAAAACCATGCAAGTCTGATGATTTGGAAGCCAAAGGAAGCAAGAATTTCAGGAAGCAAAAAATGACAACTGTCCAGTACTATTGAGAAGTCACATAAGGTGAGAACTGAGAAGTGACCATAGGATTTGGTAATGTGGAGGTTACTAGTGATTGGGAAAAGTTTTGTTGGCGAGAAACAAAACATCTGATTGGAATGAGTTCAATGAATCTTGATTAGAATGGATTTTTTTTCATTTTTTTTGAGAGAAATATTAGCCTGTTTGTTTTCTACAGAGGATGATCCAATAAAGTGGGGGAAGACTGACAATGTTAGGAAGAGATGCGGGAGTTATAGGGGTAGTCGTTGAATGAGAGGTGGTGGCGTCTGGGTCATGAATGCAGGAAGACTACTAGAGCTTGGACCACTCTTCTGCAGAGGTGGGAGGAAAGAGAGTCTGTGGACAGCAGCCCTTCAGGTGTAGGAATGTCAGCAGTAAAGGGGCTGTGGAAGTTCTTTTCTCCCTAGTTTAGTAACTTATTTTCATTTCTTCTTTTCCAGTTAAAGAATTTAATAAAGGCTCTTTTCAAATGGTAGCATTTATTTAAATCACCTTCATAGAAATATTAAACCTTGCTATGAGATGTATCATCAGCACTTATAAATTATAAACTTTGGGAATTTAAACTTCCCAGAAACACCCGATTTTTTTCCTTCAATCCTTTGGATTCCAGTTGCCTTAAATATATTCATCCAATTTTAACTGTCTAAAACCTTATTCTGCAGTTTTTCTCCTGATATGTTGTAACTACAAGAAAGTTCATTTTTTTCCTCTGGGATTTCACATTTAACTTGAGAAATCCCTGTTTTGCAGGTATTTTAACTAGTTTCTAAATCACTTAACCAGGTGCTGGCATACTACATTTAATGTACCAAGTAATGATTACTGATTGCTGGTCAATCCGTATTCTAATTGCTTTTCCCCTCAAGGTATTATTCTCTTGGGGGAAATTGTCAACTGTTCAATGTTTTGAGACCAGAAACATTTAAAAATGCATTAAAACTTAAACTTGGAGGTTGGTAGAAACACATTTAGCTAGCTTTACTGCTAACTTCTAATCACTTCTTTCATGTAATGAATATGACTTCATTTTGTGTTAAAGTCTGTGTTTTTAGATGGATATAACCATTTTCTAAAATTATTGCCCCAATAACTGTTAATAATATAATCATAATTACTTCCTTGCATTTATGGGCATATGTCAATCCTACCCAAACAAAATATTTGCATGAAAAATGTTACAAAATATCGATATATTTGTGTTAGCAGTTTTAATTTGAAGAAATCCTTTTAACTGTATAGTCCAAAAATGCTAAAGGAACTAATCTGAGTTATTAATAGTGATCTGAGAATGACAGGAGAGAGCGAAAAGAGGCAAAAGAAAGGTAACATTTCAGAGGCTTCTTTATTTTCTGATATTAGCAGCAGACTCAAAGTCAAAGCTTATTTTGTCCAGGAATCTAAATAAAAGAAATGGTGTTTTAAGGGGGTGATTTGTCAGTTATGGATACTTTTCAGTGATCATTTGGGACCCTATAATAGTTTATAAATAGACATTTCAGAACATTTTAAGAGTACATATTAAAGATATTAGCAAAGCTTATTTACCACCATTATTTGCAGCCAATTTTCACTTCTGTAGTTTATAGTTTCTCTTTTCTGCCTTCCACCCTCTTTGACTAGTTGCTCTGCAACTGAAAATACAAAAGTTACTTTTTTCTTCACAGTTGTTTCTTAATAATTGTATTTTCAAATTCACATTTGAGGATAATTCAAAAATTATATGATAAATAAAACGTATATTTTTAGTGGGTAACAAGTAATTGAGAAAAACAAACATGGACAGTTCAGTGTCATGAGATATGAAATAAAATTGTTCATTATTAAAAAATTGATTAGTAATATTAGCACAGCAAAGTGTTGCATTTTAAACCATGAAATACAGAATTCAAGAAATCTAAATGATTTCATTTACCTTGAGGATAATATATTTCCCTGTGTTCCTCATATATTGTTTCTTCTCTGTATTCTTCAGTTTTGCCTTTCAGTAGGCATTGTATTGAAAATTATGTTCTACCATAGGACTAAAATAATGAAAGAAAAAACTAAAATACTTGTTTCAACAATATTTCATGCTTATAAATTGTAAATATCTTTTCTTTGTTGTTATTGTTGGTGGTGGTGGTCTCCCATCCCTGCCACCCTATGGTAGAGATTAAACCCAGGGCCTTGTACATGTTAGGCAAGTGCTCTATCACTAAGCTTCATTCCCGGCCCAGTTAGTTTCATAGAGTTGCCTTTAAAATCAGTTTAGAAAAAACATGAGAAATCCCATTTTCTTCATAGTTTTCCTTCATTGGCTGGAAATAATTCTCATGAGATTTCTTTTTTATCAAACCTCATTCCAGAGAGCTTCCAATTGTTTTTAAAGTAAAATCTACTTTTAGGGGGAAATTTTTTACCACTATTGAAAATGAAGATGCTGCAGGCCCTCAAGGCTGTTATAGAAAAGCTAGCAGATTGTTCTGAGCAGAATCAAAGGGAGATACTGGGAGCCAGAGCATAACTTCCCACAAAAACTTTTAAGTGATTTGTTAATTAGGGTCTTCATGCATTGAAATATTCATTGCTGCTCTCTTGTCATAGGAAAATAGGTAGTTTTTTGTTTTTTTGTTGTTATTATTTATTTGTTTTTAATCCTTATTTTTTGCTAGTCTGTTTAGGGTAAAGATTATGCTGTACTTTTTTTTTAATAACATGCTCCTAATACACTGTTTGGCATACAGGAGGGACCTAGTAAAGGATGACAGAATAAATTTCTGTTATCCTTGCTTTGAGATTATGAGACAAATCAATTTATTTTTTAATTTAAGAATCACATTTATTCAGGTTTCTCCCATCTTGCCAATGCAGTGGACATGAGTTCATCCTTTTATTCTTTCCATTTTAATTTTGGGTACGGGGGATTGAACTCAGGGGCACTCGACCACTGAGCCACATCCCTAGCCCTATTTTGTGTTTTATGAGAGACAGGGCCTCACTGAGTTGCTTAGCGCCTCACTGTTGCTGAGGCTGGCTTTGAATTCACGATTCTCCTGTCTCAGCCTCCCAAAGTGCTGGGATTACAGGCATGCACCACTGCTCCTGGCTTCATTCCACGTTTTTTAAGAACTGAAGGTAATATATTTGTCAGCTTTCTGTCACTAGGACAGAATACCAGAGAAAAGCAATTTAAAGGAGTCCTGCGATTTTCTCCTGCTATATTGTAACTGCAAGAAAATCCATTTTGTTTCTCTGAGCTTTTGCATTTAACTTGAGAAAGCCCTGTTTTCCATATATTTAACCAGTTTTTTTGTTTTTTGTTTTTGGTACTGAGGATTGAACTCATGGATACTTGACCACTGAGCCACATCCGTAGCCCTATTTTGGTACTTTATTTAGAGAGAGGGTCTCACTGAGTTGCTTAGCACCTCACCATTGCTGAGGCTGGCTTTGAACTCGCGATTCTCCTGTCTCAGTATCCCAAAGTGCTGGGATTACAGGTATGCGCCACCATGCCCAGCACATATTTAACCAGTTTCTAAATCACTTATCCAGGTAATGGCATACTACACTTAAGGTACCAAGTAATTTTGTCTGAGTTTTGGAGGTTTCAGTCCTTAGTTGTTTGGCCCCATTGCAGTGGATTTATAGTTACAGAACATTAGGTCAAGGAGCATGTGATGGAGCAAAACTGCTCTTCTCATGGTAATCATGAAACAGGGAAAGGCACTGTGTAACAGGAAGGGTCCAGGGACATGAAACAATCCCTAAGGTCTCATACCTTAAACTAGGTCCTACCTCCTACAATTTCCAACAGCTCCCAATAATCCATTTAGCTGTTAATCCACCAGTGGATTAATCCATTGATCAGCTCAGATCCCGCATAATCCAATCACTTTCCCAAAGTTCCACTTCTAAACATTGCCACATTGGGGACCAAGCCTTTAACACATGCACCTTTGGTAGGGACATCTCAGATCCAAATTATAATAGTACAACTGTGGGGGCAGGGAGTGGTACAGGCCAGAACCTCAGTTCTCTTGGTTATATCCTACTGAAGAAAGATGATGATAAATAAAGGAAACATATAGTATAAATATATAGTACATTAGATGGAGAGTGCTAAGAAAAAAATGTAAAAGCAAGCTGCTGCTTCCATATAGGAAGATGGAATTGGTGGCCATTCAGCATTCCCCCAGAAGGAACAGATTTAAAAACAAACAAACAAACAAAAAAATCCAAGTGCTATGGAAGCAATGAGGAACAGAGGACCTAAAAAGTTTTGGAGAGGAGTCTACCTTCCAGGGAGATGATACTGTAGCCAAGGTTAGAGATGGAAAATATGGGGTTGGTCTGTTAGCCAGTACTTGAATATCAAGAATCTTGCCAAGTTTTGTTAGTCAAAATTTTGAGGCTAAACACAAAAAAGGAGACTAGAAGGACCTCAGCAGAATCAGTTTCCAATGAATGAGGTTTACTGAAATCTGAAGCTTCAATGACAAGAGACTAAAAGTCTAGCTTTGAGGGAGAAACAAAAAAGGTTACTGAGGAAATGTCAACTTGCCAAGCCATCAGTCAAGAACCCTGGAGAGCTATGCTCTGGGAAACAGATAAAATTAAAGAAAACTTAGTCTTATTAATACTTACACTTAGCCTAAGGTTCGCACAGACCCTGGTTGAATTGAAGTAATGCCATTCACCTTTCCTTCTTAGGAGAGGAAGGTGAACCATCTGGTAAGCCCATCATCTTAGGCCTTTTATGTTTTTGTTTTTAATTTTTTGGTTTTTAGTATATATAGAGTGTCTGTATTTCAATTAAAACTTGCTAGGCATGTCAAGAGATAGGACATATGAACATACCACACACATGCAAGAAATACATATGTAGATGATCCAGATATTGGTTTCATTAGATCAGGACTTTGAGATGAATATATCTCAGAAAATGAAAAATAAAATGGAAATTCTGGTAGTTTATTGGAAATTATAGAACATGACATTAAGAATTTTGACAGTTTAGAAAAGCAAATAAGTAAATAAATAAGCAACTTGGTGTACTAGAAGATCATTAGATACTGTCAAATCCATAGACCACAGCCCAGTTGGACCATAGTAGGTTGTGGAAAGGCCAAAAGAAATGGCCAGAGAAAGGATGGGTATGGTGATACACGCTTCTAATCCCAGAGACTCAAGAGACTGAAGCAGGAGATTTATAAGTTTGAGGCCAGCTTTGGCAACAGAGTGACATCTTGTCTCAAAAAGGGCTGGTGATATAGCTAAGTAGTAGAGCACCCCTGGGTTCAAGCCCCAGTGCTAGAGGGTGGGGGGAGAAGAAGAAGGGAAAAAGGAAGTGACTGGACACAGCATGTAAAACATAATTTATCAGGGAAAGTTTACAAGAAAACTAACTGCTCAAAGAGTTTAGTGGAGACAAGCTGACAGCACCTCTTTCCTTCACCAAATGATGAAGGTGCTTAAGCAAATAGTGTCTCCTCTCCTACACGGCATTTTGTCCAGTGGTAGTCAGCTGGATGAGTAGAATGTATCCTTTGCATAGTGCCATTAGTTCCATGACAGTTGCCACTGAGAAAGGAGTTTAGATGTTAGGCTGCAGAAGCAGTGACATCATCACCATTTGCTTGCTTAATTTGCTTGTATGAACAGCATCCCAAGGAACAACTGTCTCTTTCCTGGAGTACATGAAAGAAAGTAGCTTTTTACAGATAACACTAACTTGGTCTAGTTCCCAGTATTTTTTATTAGAAATCCATTGTCCTTCAAGATAATACATATCTGGACTTTCTGATCCAGGCTTTCTCTCATTGTTCCCTTGGCTAGGATTTTAGAAACAAAGGGAGCATTCAGGGACATGATGTTGTATTGTCCCCATTTTCTCTAAGGGTGGTATATATGGATGCTATCCAATCAGAAGCATATAGAAAAGGAAATAGAGAAAAAGTATAATAGGTGTACAACCAAAAGGTGTAACACTATGTTGTTGTCCAATAGACTTATAATGTGGGGAATATATGAAACTTAGATGATATTCATTTTAATGTTTTTTAACTCACACTATAAATATTATTTCAACATGTTCTTAGCATTAGAATGTTAATCAGATACTTTCCTTTCTTCATGTGAAGTCTTTAAAATCAATGTATATTTTGTACTTTACCATTTGTTTGTTGGGACCAGACATTTCAGGTGCTTCATAGTCAAGTATGACTATGGCCACCATTTTGGACATGTAAGATTTACATGTATGTAATGAGAATCCTGGAAGAAAATGAGAGGAGAAGCAATATTTCTTTTAAAAAATCATGAAAGAAGATAGAGAATATCAAATATTGGTAATAGGGAGCTAAGAGGGCATACAGTTTTAGATACTAAGGAACGACCTCACCCCAGGGCAAGATTTGAGGATAGACATGAAGGAGTTAAGGGAGTAAATCAGCCTTACAAGTGAATGACAAAAGGAGTTGGAAGATGGAGACCTGAGGCAGGAATATGCAGGTTTTCAAGGAAGGAGTTGTCTGGGAGACTAGGAGGAGACATGATCATGAAAGACCCTGGTTTAGACCTCTTGAAGCTTATCTAGAGAGAAATAATATATGTATGTTATTTTCATGTTTCTTTTACTCCATCTTAATGGGGAAAAATTGGGCCTGAAAAATTAGCTTTGGGTTTTCTACCGTGGATGATGATGATGATAATAATAATTAACAGTACTTCCTAACAGGGATTGGCTGGTAAAGTCATATAGGGCCCATGTTAGCATACTACTAAATATGCACTGTGAAAGGTCAGAGAAGGTATGTTTGTTTAGAGGGACATGATCAAGCTCATTTAGCACACAATATTTTAAATAACAACTTTTCCACACCTTGAATACAACATCTAGCAAGTAGAGCAATCAGTATACTCATTTTCAAATTACATTGTTTTCTTTTTTAAAGATTGAAAATAATAATACTCAGTTAATTAAGCATGTATTTTTTTAACAGGTAGTTCAGTCTTTATGCTGGGCAGATTTTAAAAGTGAGGATGAATGTGTGTTATACATTATCTTCCTGCTTTCAAAGGTATGAAAAATAAAATTCCTATAGACAAGATTGGCAAATAAATAATGAATCCTCATTCTTTGAGGTTGGATGAGAGGTTTAATCATGGTAAAAGAACTATCTTAGAAAAGGAAAACAAACGGTAAGAAGAAAAGGTTGAGAAGTTTAAGGAATAGGTTTCTTCAAGGATTGACATTAGCTCTAGGCTTACTTAACACTTTTACAAATAATCTGGAGAAAGGCAGTACTCAGTCAAATATCAGAGGTCTTAGAGAACGCTAAACTTTCTAGTAGGAAAGAATCAATAAATTGGTGAGCATCCTCAGGGAAGATCTTGCAGATCTTTGCAGGTGAACTGATGAATGTTAGAGTTGAAAGGATGCAGTGAAGGCTGGTCATTGAAAATTGTGTGTCTTTAAAGAGTGTTTTAAACTTAAGGGTTTCCTGATTCCTTGGAGAGTCTAATTATCATGAGTCTTTTTCCTGGGTGGGGCAGGGGACTCATAAAACTCATAACCCCCACAAAAGGAAGTCACATTTCAAGATGATCTTGAATTAACTAATATTGCCTCAATTAATTTATTCAGTGAGTAAACAACTGTTGAGCTTCAACGATAAACTTGGACTTAATATTAAGTATTAGGAAAACACAGACCAAGACAAACTTGGCCTCTGACTTCATATTGACCTAGGTTACAACTAGGAGAAGGAGATAAACATTTATAGTATAAAGTAGTAAATGCTCTTACTCCCACACTAAGTGCTATGAGTGTTTCTGGAAGATGAACAACCTGCTTCAGACTACAGATGGTGTGAGAAACACACTCACCTGCCCAATACCATAGAATGGACTAAGAGACACAAGGTACAGCAAAAAAAAAAAAAAAAAAAAACCCACAAGGCTTTAGTTTAATTAAGGTCTTGAGAGACCAAGTATCCAGTGGGAGCAGGCACACACAGATTGAGTAAAACCAGCATTTTATCCCCTAGAGCATAAGGTCCCTTCCCCAGTTCCTCATTGGGTGAGTACTATAGGGTATATAGTCTTCCCAAGTCACCTAGGTTTTACTGTCTCCTATTGATTTATTTAAAGAAAATCTATCTTTTGTAAATGTATGCAGCTCTTACTTCTTTACCTATGTTACTTTGTGTGTGTGTGTGTGTGTGTGTGTGTGTGGTGCTGGAGATTGAACCCATAGCCTTGTGCATGCTAGGCAAGCACTCAACCAACTGAGCTACATCTTCTGCCCCACCTTACTATTTCTTAACAGAGATTTCTATCTCTGTTGGTTGGGTGGACCCTTTCCCCCACCTCCTGTTTGTCACAGGGCTGTTTAGGTACAATGGACATTGGATTTGCCACAACCTTAGGCAATGGTACTATTATGTAACTTTACATTCTCTTCTATTTCTTCTCTAGATGCCTTTCTTACATCCCAATTTTACATCTAAAGCTAAATAGTATATTCTGAAAATAGACCACCAGACTTTCTATTTCTAACAGTGGGAAGCAAGGATTTCAGAGATGGACTGGCAAGGGAATATCTCATTGACATCCATGATTACCTTCAATCAAAATTACAAAAATAAATATACATGCCTATATTATATTTATACTGTGGACATTTAATATCTATGGTTTTGATATATCTCAAGATAATACAATGAAATAAAGTTAAATTAAGCAGTTTCTAAATGATATCTTGAATTTGAAAGCAGCAACTCAGAGCAGTTTATAAAATACACATATATATGTAATATAAATATGTACACACAGACACATGCAGAAAGAGTCTAGGTTATGTTAATAAAAACTTATTTACCTATTTTTCAAATACTGAAAGAATATCCTTGAACTTGATATGGCCAACTTCCTTTACAAAGTAAACTATCTTAAAGATGGTACTAGAAGTAAATATTAATGGAAAGGAGGATTTTTGATAAATTTCAGAGTGGCAGGAGTACTAAAATAATTAACATTTATAATCATTTTAATAAGGATACCCAAACAATCTTTATTAGAGTAATTAAGACTTATTGTCTTAGCAGAAAAATCTTGGAATCCTAATGGTTTACAGTGTATTTCTCTCCCATATGGAGTCGAGCAAGAGTCAGGCAACTACCCTACATCGTATAGCTATATCCTCTGGGAGACTACAGTCTTTGCAGCAGGGAAAAAGGGATTGTTTTGGTTTAGATATGAGGTACCCCCCAAAGGCTCATATGTGAGATAATGCAAGAAGTTTGGAGGTGAAATGATTGAGTTGTGAGAGCCTTAACCTAATTAGGGCATTAATCCCTGATAGGAATTAACTGGGTGATAACTAGGCAGGTAGGGTATGGCTAGAGGTGGTAGTAAATGGGGGTGTTCCCTTGGGATTTATATTTTATCTGTGGTGAAGGGTGCTGTCTCTGCTTCCTGGTGCAATGTTCAGAGCTACTTTCCTCTGCCACACCCCTCTACCATAATGTTCTGCCTCAATTCAACCTAACTACAGAAAGATTGGGAAACATGGGAAGGCACAAGGGAAATATTTGGTGAGCTCTGTGACTGCCACATCCTCCAATATCCCATTATTCAGGGGTACTTGTCAGTAAAGATATCACTGTGGCCTAATAAAGGAATTTGTGCCTGTGTACCCCTTCATCCCAGGGTTCTCCAACACAGGGAACCCCAACTAGAGAAATACTTGGCTACTATTACCACTAAAGTTTCTGACTAACTGGTGGATAAAAGGGAAGGGGATAATTGGGTGTTACACTATAAGGAGATACAATATTATCAGAATTATTGTTTTTCCCCCTTTTCTTTCCTATGATTAAAAAAAATGGTGGGCCGGGATTGTTGTTCAGTGGTAGAGTGCTCGCTTCGCATGTGGGAGGCCCTGGGTTTGATCCTCAGCACCGCATATAAATAATGAATAAATAAAGGTCAATCAACAACTAAAAAATTTTTTTAAAAAGGTAACTAAAATGGGCAATGTAAAGAAGAGAAACAGGCATTGCCCCTGGGAGAGAAACATGTATGTGTTCAGTTATAAGGAATTTAAAAGAGGAAGAGATATACCATACACAGATAAGAACTGAGATTTATAACTCAGAAAAGTTTTAGCATAGAAGTGTAAGTTTGGAGCCAAAAGCCTAAGATCATAGTCATGGAGTCAGATGAGGTTAGAGCAGTATGACTATCACAGGCGTAGAAGAATGAACAGTACAACTTCAGGAGCAATGAGTATATACCAGGAAGTTTTGAAGAAAAACAATAGTTCTTTTCGAGCAAAGATCTTCAATCTAATTCAGATGTAATCCATGTAAGGTCACCAACTGCCAGCTTTCCTTCCGTGGGCTCTGATTTCAAACTATGAAAAGTCCCCAAACTGAAAAATCCTGGAGAAAATCCAGCTATAAAGTAAAATGAGGTGAATTACTGTACTCACTTATTAATAAAAGTCTGGAATGAAGACCAATATTTGCCCAAAAGTGTTTCTGTAAAGAATAGGACACAGGAAAATGAATTAGGAAATCATTATTAAAATGATTGTTGAATCGACATCTCATATTGTCTCTGGATCTGTTAAACAAAACAAATCTAGTCCTATCATCTCTTACTTAGATTATTGAAACTGCCCGCCTTGCTTCCACCCTGTCCTGTATTCTGAGCTCTAGAGCCAGGATGAATTTGTTCAAATGTAGGCCTGATTAGATCACTTTTCTCAAAACCCCTCAGTGGAACAAGAGACCTACAAGGCCAAACCCATCTGTCCCTGTCATCTCACTGACCTCTTTTCTGTTGCTCTCTCGGAGTCTTTTCTTCAGCTGTGCCAGCCATCTTGCTTTTCCTAGAGCACACAAAACTTTATGTATATGAGTCTGTTCCTTCTGCCTGGAATATTTTCCCCTCTGAAGTACACGAATACTCGATCTATTTCTGCAAATCTGCGCCACTTTCACTGTATGAAAGAGGTTTATTCTGGCCAACCTTGGTAAAATTGTAACACAAATTCTCATCACCTTTACACTGCCATTTTCTCCAATATGCTGGCCACTTCTGACAGATGACTTACAGTACTTGTCTGTGTCTCTTTTTTTAAAATTTATTTATTCTAATTAGGTATATATGGCAGCAAAAAGCATTTTGATTCATTGTGCACAAATGGAGCACAACTTTTCATTTCTCTGGTTGTATACAATGTAGAGTCACACCATATATGCAGTCATACATGTACCTAGGGTAATGATGTTCATTTCATCCCCCACCTTTTCTGCCCCCATGTCCCCTCCCATTTCTCCCTCTTGCCCAATCAACGTTCCTACATTATTCCCATGCCTCCTCCCTATTATGGGTCAGCATCCACTCATCAGAGAAAACATTTGGCCTTAGGTTTTTTGGGATTGGCTTACTTTACTTAGCATAATATTCTCCAACTCCATCCATTTACCTGCAAATGCCATAATTTTATTCTCTTTTCATGCTGAGTAACATTCCATTGTCTGTCTCTCTTGAGCTGCCTCCTGCATCGCCCCTATAATATGAGTTCCACAAGGGCAAGGACCTTTTCAGTTTTGTTTTCTGCTCTCCTTAGAATACAACTTGACCCAAAACAGGAGTTTAGTAACTAATCAATAATGAAGGGGTATAAAAAAGTCATCCTTTGGAGTCACTAATATCTCATTTTAACAAGTGTATTTTAACACCAAAAAAAACCCGGTGAGGTGGTAGTCTTAATTTCAAATTTGAACAAATTTAACTTCAGGAATCATTATTCTCATTTTGCCTCAGTGAACACTAGTGAACAACTACTGTGGACCACTCCACCATGCCATCCTAATTCTTTTAGGTCTATTAATCTTTGCCATCTAGTATTTGTGTTCTGCATAGAAAATAAATTACTTCAAGCTGATTTAAAGAACTAAGAATATTGCTTACTTTCTATTTTTTCAGGAGCAAGGAATGCAGCTTAGTGTGCTATTTTTGTCAAGATATACAAGTAAATACTACTTAATGCACTAATTTTGCCACTTTTGTTTTTTGCATGTTTTTTCTGTAATGTTTTTATAACAAAGATTTTCAAAAGATAGATGAAAGGGGTTGTTTCTGGTGCTTTATCTTTAGTGTTGTTAAGTGTGAATTTCATAGTCAAGTTGTTTCAGCAGTGGCTGTGTGGTGGCATCACTTTCCAAACGTAACAGGTTGTCATGGAAGCTTTGTTTTTACTTCTATTTTGTTCATTTGTTTTTATGCATTATTTTGAAGCAGTAAAATAGCCTTGTGTTCCTTCATTGGAAAGACATTCTAAGTCAAGTCCTTGATAAGACTAGTTTACTACAGAGAACACAGGGAGCGGACTGGAAAAGTGCTGGCGCCTGCACCAGCACGAAGTGAAATTAGGATCGGCGAGGGAGCTGCGGCTGAGAATTACATACACAAACACACACAAAGGACAAGACAAGTCTCGAGACTAGGTATGCAATGATGATCATGCTTTATTAAAGTCCCTCAGGAGTATATATAAGTCACTCTGACCCCTACCCAGATGCACTATAGTCAGGCACCAGAGGTAACGGAGTCCTAAAGGTGCATCTACTTTACTAACTTTGTGTTTACATAAGAATGCAGATGTGAACTGAGGACACGGAACTTTGATCATGAGCCATGGTTGCTCAGCCTGGGTCTGTGACCATAACAACAGCTTGGTCCAAGGACATATCCAGGCTATCTGTATTGTACTGGGAACATGAAGGTCAGCTCTTTCCCACAGAAAAGACTTTAAAACCCCATATGAAGCTCAGGGTGAAATTGTAATCAGACAACCAATTATTTAATTTTCTTAATGATGCACTTGATGTCAATGCAATAACTTGTGGTAGAGAGAAAAATAATTAAAGCATGAAATATATTGGTAAGTATAGGAAGAAAGATCTTTGAAATGATGTTACCTCTATTTGAATAGTCTTAAGTATTTTTTGGTTTATGTACATTTGGGCATATAAATTTATTGGGTTTTCTTAAGTGTATATTTCTTACCAATACATAATTTTCTTTGAATGCTAGAATTGAAAATAATAGCAAAAATGAAAAAAAAATCTATAAGGGCTGGAGATGAAGCTGTGGTAGTGTTGTTTAGCATATATAAGGCCCTGGGTTAGATCACCAGCACTGGGAGAAATAAAAATTCCAGGAGCATTATTGACTTCTAAATATAATTTTATATGGAAGCACCCATTTTTTCACTACAATTAACATCTTAAAATAAAAGCATAATTACCCACTATTTCTAACCCCTTTCTTGAAAGTATAAACCATTAGCACAGTAAACACATAGCCAATAATTAGATGAGTGATTTAAAGTTGTTTTTAAACAGCCTGAGCACTGTTATCAATCCAGATAAAATGATCTGTTGAGTTTTTTTTCTTTGCTTTTGTCAATAGGTAATCTTTTTTCGTAGCCTGTGTAGAAGTGAAACCCAGCCTCCAGTCTTTAGATTCCAAGTTAACCTCAAACAGGAGTCAGAGTCACTAACAAGAGGAACGGTTCTTAGATCTGCCCCACATTTACAGTTATACATCTGTAGGAGCCCAAGAGGCAAAGCTGTCTCCTGATAGCTATGGTGATGAATAGCCATTCTCACAGTACCTGTTTGTAGTAATATTTAAATAAATTAATTGAAATAATTATAGATGTTGATATATGAGCCTTATTTCCTTATTTGGCAAACCTTTCTGCCCTTTTACCTATCTTTTTGCTAGCAAATTGAGTAGTTTGAGAAGGTATAATTATTAATATTTTATATTGATATGTATTAATTTTTGTAATTATAATTAGGTTATATAGTCCTCAATATACCATGTGTTAATCAAGTTCCTGGAAAAATGATTCAGAGGTTTGAAATGGGATACTCTGAATCTCTTCGGAATGATTCTTTAATTCATTTCAAATACAATTAAAAGTTGATTTTACAAGTAACTAGAATAAAATTACAAATTTGCTTTGACTTTTTTTCTGAAGAAAAAAAGAAAAGTCAAAGCAAATACATTTCTGTTAATAAAATGAGATGTTTTGGTTTCTTTATTAATGATCTACATAAAATCGGGTACATACTTAATCACACACGAATAGGGAAAACAAAAAGCACTGTAGAAAATTCAATTTAGCATTACAGAGATTACTGCAGCACAACTCTTTTATCTGTACTAGTATATAAAAACACTCCTAACAGTGCATCAATTTTCACAGCCATTTAGTAGATTAGAAAGCAATTGTAAACAGCGTAAAACCCACATTAACTCCTGTCAACATCCTGCCTTTTGCTCAGTTATGGATTTGTCTGAAATAACAGTGAGATCTAAAGTGATTGCATCGACATCACAGATTGTATTATAAATATGAATGAACCCATTGTAATGGGATGCATAGCACTATATAGCAGGCATTTGTCCTCCCTGTCATAGTAACAGGTTTGTGACATGAGGGAACATGACATTGTCTCTAAGAAATAACTTCACACATTCTCATATGATAATCATAGCAACTGACAGGTTTTCAAATCGCCTTAAATTTTGTATTCTAATATTATGCCATTAATAACCATCTGTTGTGTAATGTTCAAAAATCAATCCAGATAATATGAAATGCATTGAGCTATTTTAAGTGATTATTAATTTCAATACATGCCATGTTAATTTTTAGTAGAATATCTTGATTGGTCTGTGCCTAGAAGCATACAACCACCACCATCTCATCTGAATAGAAAGTAGTAAATGGGTTTGAGTACCAGTTAAAATGGAAATTCTTTTGAATGAAAGATAAGAACTGTATTCTTACCTTTCAGGTTTCTTCAGTAAGGATTTAGTAAGCTGCTATTTTTGTTTGTTGGAAGATTATGGGGAATGTCTAAGTTTGACTTCATTTTTGTTATTTTTAAAGATAACCACATTGAGGGGTTTTGGTGATAGAACAAAGAATTTTTGAAAAGACATTTTTTCATATTGTTGTTATATTAGAAGAAAAGGTACCAGTGCATATCTTTTTAATTGCTTGACTCAGCTTGAATTGTCATTCTTTCTTAGATAAGGGTCATTTTATTATACTATTTAATGTCCTTTTGTTTGGAATACTCTTATATTAGTAGAAGTTTTAGTCTTAACTACTTAAGTATATCCTGTAGTCCTTTAAAGTCTATATTTCAGTATTAAAACTGGGAATCCAATTTGGCCATGTGTTGACAGTTCACTTATCAGCATATCAATTTACCTGACTATAGATCTCCCTTGGTTAGGAACTTTGCTGTTAGAGTTTCCTGAT
Organism: Geosciurus inauris; assembly: GCA_004024805.1. Taxonomy (NCBI): domain Eukaryota; kingdom Metazoa; phylum Chordata; class Mammalia; order Rodentia; family Sciuridae; genus Geosciurus; species Geosciurus inauris. The sequence continues at coordinate 29,682 of PVHX01011332.1, read as the reverse complement.
AATGAGAAAAGATAAGTGGCTACCTGTTGGAACTAGTATTTGTTTAGCAGCTTTTAGAGAAAGTACTATGCTTTGTGCTTTACGCATACTGTATTATCCCATTTAACATGTTCTCCCTTTAAATTGTAAATATTTAAAGGAGTCATCTGTAGGTATTCTAACAGTGGGTTCCTTGCAAACACACAAGTTGTAGGAGAGAGAATACAGCTCTCACATTATTGTCTAGTGGTCCTCATCCTAACTCCAGCAACCACCTGAGTCCCAATACTGGGAAGTATGAGAAGAGCACCATGGTCTGTCTCTCTGGGGGAAGACCTTGATGCTTTATGCTTGCCTTCAAAGAAATACCAGCTACACCTAATAATGTCTAGAATCTCTTTTTTCCCCACATTATATCTATAGGAATCTTGTTGAAGTTGAGACTATGGGTACAGTGAAGACTAACTTAGTAACCCACAAAATGTATTCACTAGAAGCTGTGGCAGTAGTTCAAAGTTAGAAAGATGATTAGTATATTCATTTTTATCGACTGTAGCATTTTATGATGCTTATGGAAATATTCTTAGTAAATTATTCAGTCAAATAAATTTTGCATGAGGGTTTTACTAACAAGTCTAAAATATTATTTTCCACTAAATTCAGTCAGACAGATGGATTTTGTTCTCCAGGTGGTTGCGTGTTTTTTGCTTGATAACCTATTTGGCAGCACTCTTTTGAACCTGTGAATATTTATATTTCAGGCCCTCTCAATAATTAAAAAATCCACATTTATTACCAGATGTTTCTGATGACTAGACAACTATGTTTCATTCTAGAACTGTAACATTTTTTATTTTGTTTTTGTTTTCTGTAATGTTTTCCCCCAAGAAGAAAGCAAGCATTTACTAAAAAAGTCATACGTTCACTGAGAAGTGATGTTAAAACTAATTTACTTTATTAAGCAGAAATGTAGACATCCCAAAAGCATTATTTATTTTAATGGTCAAGCATTTTAGAAGCTACAAAAATAAGCTATTTTATAATGTTCTTGTTTACTTTTCTTATGGTAAAATACCCAACCAAGAAATCTGACCTTGGAAAGTATGAAATTATGCTTTCTTATAATGTGTTATCTAACTTTTGGTCTTAAGGCTTTATGTTTTTCTACTAAGATATGTGCTACAAACAAAGATAACATGTCTTCCTTTAAAGTGCACCGACTTCATATACTAGTTCTTAGAATAAACCCTAACCTGAGAGCAAAATCTCAATTCCTACAGCAAAACCCAAGTATCTTGTGGAGGCGGGAGGATCATAAATGATTCTCTGAGGTTTTACCAGTCTTTTACTTCATTTTACCTTGAATAGATCTATTCAAATAATTATTTGTTAATATATATAAGGTTGATTATTATTAGTATTAATTTTGAATTCTAAATTATTTAATAGTCTCTCACATCTGTTCTTTTTCTATAATGGCAGTCAAATCAAAGTAGGAGTATTTGATGACTTTGGTTTACATATAGCACTGCAAGAATAATTCAGAATTAACAACACTCCCCCCCTAAAAAAAGCCACTTATTTGAGAAATCACACTTCAGGATATTGGTAAGGATTATTTCTTTATGATGGATTGAGAGTGTTATATACTAAACAGGTTGTCATTTCATAATTTATTCCAGAAACTATTTCCTTGAAAATTCCCTTTGGGCCTTCGTTTCTAAATGTAAATCATAAAAATCATTCAGCATTCAAATTAAATATAATTTCTAATGCAAATTAAGAGTTCTTTCTGCAAATAAGAAATTCAGTTTTGTATAACTTTTTGATAACTTTTGATGATTGTTTTTATTTTTTCAACCTTTATCATTCTCACAAGTTTAAAGATATCTTATCACAATGCTTTGTAAATTCTGCACAAACTTTACTTTTCTGAGGAGATGTACTGGGGATTGAACTCAAGGACACTTGACCACTGAGCCACATCCTAGTCCTATTTTGTATTTTACTTAGGCAAGATCTAACTGAGTTGCGCTTTTGCTGAGCCTGGCTTTGAACTCGTGGTCCTCCTGAGCCACTGGAATTACAGGCATGCACCACCACCCCTAGCTAACTTTACTTTTTTTCTAAGATTGGGAAATACGTTTTTGTTTTGCAACTAGTTTTCATGTTTGATTGCAAATAATTCTAGGATACTACGCAAAGACTATTCAAAGAACATTTGCTTTCAGTTCTATCTAAAAGTAGAAAAGAAGGATTTGCACTGATAAATCTCTTCATTCCTTAGAGTATCAAATATACTTTAACAACAGTTCTATGACAAAGATCATCACAGAAGCACATCTGACCAGGCTGCTCTCTTGCTTAACATCTTTCACGGTCTTCCCTAGTTCTTACTGAAATCTGTTAGTACTGTGTCCCAGAATATCCTCCCTCACAGATCCAGGGACATCTCTCCTGTCTTATTCATTTACTTTGGCCACTGCTTTCCAAGCATAAGGGCCTTCTAGAAAGGTCTTCCTGCTGTTCCTTCTGAATGGAATTCTATTCTCTATGCCTGTCTAGCTAACACTCTTTAGAATTCTAGTCTCATGATTTTCTCCTAGAAGCTTTCCTCTCACCATCTTCCCTCCAAAACAAATCAGGTTCCCTGTTACACTTCATAATTGCATCCTTTACTTTTCCTTCATTGCATTTACAAATTATAATTACAAATTTGTTTGATTATTTGTTTAATGCCTGCCTTTCCCAATAGAACGTAAACTCTATGATTAAAAAAGAGTTGGAGTCAGAGGAAAGACTTTACTGTAATCAGTCTTTCTCACTTTTGACAGGTAAATTAGACCCAAATAACTCCCAAGGAGCAGTACAGAGCCTGAAAAACATGAACTCAAGGAGAGGCTATGTGGTAGTGTACAGTGCACCAGACTGGATGTGAGAGGCCTCAGCATAGGTTTGTGGGCAGTGGAGGGGTGGTTTTTACATAGAACCAGTGTACCCTATTTCACTGTGCTATTTTGGGCATGACCTTTGACTACTGTTAGTGAAAGGCAACCTAAAAATGTATGACCATAATATTGTAACCTCTAACAGTACAATTAAGTGAAGCTTGGGCTATACTTTTGTTCTTGGGCTTTACATGATGGCTTATAGTTTTGAACTTTGCCAAGAATATAGAACTTAAGGAAGGAATAGTTAGGGGAAGTGAGAGGGAACAGAGGAGGGGCAGGAGAAACAGTTAAGTGGTCTCTTTAGCTCCAAATTCCCAAGTTATCATTTACATCTCTTATTAGCCCTCTAGTCCTAAATCTGTGTTCCTTTTTGTCATCAAATTTCACAAATTCTCAGGTATTTAGCAGTATAGCTAAGGATTCAGGTGTGAATGCTGATTTTTTGTTTTGTTTTGTTTTCCTTTTTTTATTCCTTTTAGATATACATGACAGTAGAGTACATTTTGACATATTATATATACATGGAGTATAACTTATGAGGAACCCATTTGATCCTCTTTTCTAAAAAAGAAAAGAATTTCTCAAAGCTATAAGAAAACTGTACCAAGTAAAATTGGAAAAAATGAATTTCACCCATCTTAGTTACCAAAATTATAGAACAGAAAATACTATCAAATACAGATGGGATATGCTACAGTCTCATTTCTACACTTGACTTTCAAAATCCTTTTTGACTTGTCTTGGAATGATTGAAGTATGTAGTCCTGACATGTACATTGCATGCACTTTATACTGAAGGGTCAGGATTACATTTAACTAATGTTTACAAAGGATCAGTGAACTGTATCTTTTTGTTTGTTACACATGAGAGAAACAGTTTACATCGCCCTAAACATCCTCAGTCAACCATCTCCAAATGAATTATGTACTTGAATATAAAAAAGTTCTTCACAAATTTAAAATGTACTTGAGCTGAAACATTTTCCTCCTTGTTTCCTTTTTTCCCTAGCCTGGCTGCTTCTCTTTTACTTAGCTTATGTATTAGTTCTCCGTGCTTTAACTAAAATAGATCTATATACAGACTAAAATATCAGAAGAACATTCATTCTGAATTTTCCTAAATCATGTTTACAGCAAGATAGTTTCTAATTGTCAAAAAGATTATAGTTTTGCTAATATAAAGCACATTAGTTTAAAAGAAGCTAAGAGATGTGAATGATAAATAACTTGGGAATTTGGAGCTAAAGAGACCACTTAACTGTTTCTCCTGCCCCTGCTCTGGCCCCTCTCACTTCCCCTAACTATCCCTTCCATAAGGGAATAGTGGAAATCGGCAGTTTTTATTTCAACAGCTGATCCTTTACTATATTTCCTAAAACATTTATTAGACAAGCTTTTATAATTGTCGATTTGATCTTATAGTTCAAAAGGTTGCCAAAGGTTGGTAGTGTGACACATGGGTGGAAGAATAAGACTAATGAAATAAGTAAGCAGAAATTCTCATCTTTGATACGGGGCAAGGGTCTTTATAATTTTCTCAATGTAGTCATCCTCTTCCCTCTGGAAAATCTAAAAAGATATGATATTTGAAGAGGTCCCAATATAGACCAACTTTGCACACACATTAATTTGGATTCTTATTAGTCCATTTTCTAACACTTAAATTTTTTATAAGTAAAAAACTGACATTTGACGGTTCCTTGTGCTACCTTCTTATGTCCTTACCATCATTTCTTCAGTGTACTAGACCCTTTCACATCCTAGCATTTTGTATCTGCCCTTTATTCCACCTGACATGCCCTTCTACTATTCTTTGTTTGACAGACTCATACTTACATGTCAAGACCTAGCACAGAACCCAGTGCAGGGGCCCATGCCTATAATCCCAGTAACTCAAGAGGCTGAGGCAGAAGGATACAAGTTCAAGGCCAGCCTTAGCAACTTAGGGTTTCACCAGTTTGCTTAGGGCCTGTCTCAAAATAAAAACATTTGCCAGTCACAGTGGCACATACCTATAATCCTAGTACCTCAGGCATTTGAAGCAGGAGGATCTCAAATTCAAGGCCAGCCTCAACAACTTAGTGAGACACTGTCAAAAACAAAAACAAAACAAAACAGGGATATAATTCAGTGGTCAAGTGCCCTGGGTTAAATCCCCAGGCTTAGGAAGCTGAGGCAGGAGGATCATGAGTTCAAAGCCAGCCTCAGCAAAAGTGAGGTGCTAAGCAACTCAATTAAACCCTGTCTCTAAATAAAATATGGAATAGGGCTGGGGATGTGGCTCAGTGGTTTAGTGCCCTTGAGTTAAATCCCTGGTACCCAACTCTGCAAGTAAAGGACTAGCTGTATAGCTCAGTGGTAAAGCATCACTGGATTCAATCCCCAATACCAAAAGAAAACAAAACAAAGATTCAGCCCAAGTGTTACTTCCATAATAAAATCATTTTAGGCTTAGTTCCCCTGTCCTCTTTTATCCTGCAGCATTTTTTTTCCATATCCTGTTCTAGCGATTATTCATAATTTATTTGTTTTGGATAATATCCTTCTTTTTGCTAGATATGGATGCCTCAAGGTCTAAAATCTTATTCATCATTGCATCCCCTGTCCCAGCACACATGGCTGGTTGGTGCATAGTAGGCAATCCATTATTGTTGCTTCAATGCATGAATTAAGCAACCAATTACATGAAATGTCTGACAGACAATTTTCTACTTTGAAACCAGTTGTATTCCCAAAGTTAATTTTTAAATCAGTTGTTTTGGAACTCACAAAGCAATTTCCCATAGAAACAATGTTATAAATGTTATAAATGGTTGTTAGGTTCCCAGGCTAGCCCTCAAGAGTCTATTTAACCCATAATATAGCTGAAACACTATGCAGTTGTAATGAAAAATAGCAGAAAACATCACTGTTACACATGTGCAGTGTTTTCATTACATTAAGTAAATACAATTCCTCTTTTGTATGGAAAGTACAATCAAAGGCAAATTATATCAACAGGCAGGGGCAATATGACCTAGCAATAAGAGCAGGATAGCTGAACATAGGTGAGGCTCTTTCACTAACTAGCCTTATGAGTTGTTGAACTTTATACTAGCCTGACGTTGTACATCATTCCAGCCAACTTGGCAATTCTTGCCTGTTCCACCGACAGAAAAAGTAAGGTAATGCTTATAAGAGCATTTAGAGCACTACATAAATGTGGCGTATTTCATGGCAAAGAGTATCCAGACAAATGACAGTGAACTGAAGTAGGGACGAAATGGGAAGAAAAATAAAGAAGTAGAATTGGGGTTTAAGCCTCAGTTGGCCTGAACCCAGAGCTGGATAACTGCCTCACTATCCTTTCTCCACCATGACCAACTCTAAGACGTGTGAGTTCACTTCTCAGAGTCTTATTTTCGTCTTAGGTCAAGTAACATATTTAGGTGAAATATTGTTCCATTTCTTGATGTCTGTATTTAACGTTATTTGAGCAGAGTTGTAACTTGGGTAGTTTTAAAATATCCTGGAAGGATCATAATCACATGATCTATCTGTCTTTATTTCTTCTTTCTATGAATATTTTCATCAAAGACCATTTATGTACATTGTTTTTTCTTTGCTGGACATGCCCACCTTAAAACCAATTTGTTCCCCAGCACCTGCCATCAAAAACATAGAAACTAATTTCCATCCCACAATGCCTCCATCTCAACATTCCATCCTTTTGTTTCTTAGTCAGAATTCTGCTTTCCTCCTTGAAGAGGGAAGTTTTCTTTCATGACTTGCCTAAGAATTTCTCACTTGATTCTGGTGCAGCAGATACATAATCTAGCAAACTGTCTAATAAAATTTTATTTTCTATTAGGAGCCCTCTGTTTACTGATGACTACTGTGTTTTTTTATTTTAGTGCAATCCATTTTAGTTCCTTCGTCTGTTTTTACCATACCACCTGCAATTCCCATTTTCCCAGCTCATTCCTTCCTTCCTCTGGTGGGTGAAGAAGACAGCACAAGTTGGCCATAATCCAAGAAAACTAGTTGAGACTCAAACCCTCCTTTCTGGCTAGCATGCTTCTCTCCTCAGGCTGTCCAAGTCCTCTTTATTTTCTTTCCTGGATTTGAGCTTCCCCAACTGCCCTGTGGCCTTTCAGGAAACTTTCTGGAACAACAACAGCAGCAGCAACAAAAGACCTGCTAAGTTCTTCCCCCTCTTTAACTTTCTAACCCAGGAGATTCTCATGTGTAGCTCTCCCGCAATTGCTGCCTGCCTTCTGGGCTGGGGAGTTGACTGTTGCATAAGAAACAGATAGCCCAGCTCATGGAGACGAAAAATGGACAAACTTCTTTTGTCCCTGGTTCTTTTCAGTACCTTAAGCTTATTGATGGTTCCTAGTTCTATGGCTTATCTATAGTTGCTCAATATCTATTTATTGATTCATTATTCAATTATATATGGATATATTTGTTAGACTAAAATTTTCAATTGATCCATTTTGTGACCTTTTCAGTTATTTTGTCAGTGGCTTTGATTACCCAGGTGCACTTTTACCATCAATAGGTTAAGTCTATAAATAGAAGTCTAGAGACATTTTTCATGTGTTTGGGAAAAGAAACTGAATAAAAAGTTCAGATTTTAAAATTGCAGATGAATATTATGTTAGCGATTAACTGCAGCAAACATATTTTGAAATAATTTATCTAGCAGAGAAAAAGACAACAATAGAGCCATCCCTTGTGGCCACAGTTTCAATGGCTTCCCTCAAAAACAGTCATTTGAAGTTTTTGTTTCCCCCTTTTTTTAATCTCTCATGTTATGAATAATATTTAGTTGAACTCCCAAAGCAACTGGGGGAAGAAAATCTTTGGTGTTGATTTTTGATAAAATATGAGACATTTACTTTTGTGAATGTTAATCCCGGAGGCTTCAATACAGTCTTTTGTTCTCTGGGTTCTTGTGCCATTCAAAGATTTGAATTTAAAACACCAGTGTGTTTTTGACCACCAGAAAAGCTGTCTGAAACACCTAAATATGGAAGGTTTAGTTATTAAGAATCTGTAGTATTTATTTTAATTACATCTCAGCAATTTCCAGGTAGTTAATGATGGCATGTGGCTGTCCTGTCTGTCCTAATGTTGTACTGTCCAGTAGTTTATTCTTCTCTGAACTTTTTATTTTACCCATGTTTGCTTAGCAACCAAGCTACCAATGTTTTAAAATTACTGTTTTAATTACTGAGTCCTCTAAGTACATCATTTCAAAACTAATAAGTGTCAGGTTTTGTCCTGACTTCTTGTCAAGAGAGTTAAAATTCTTCTTCCTATATTTTCAACTTCAGAAAATCCTCCCAATAAATTGCAAAACCTTGCTTAAGACAAAGTGCATTAATAGACCTAAAGATACATGTTTATTTTAAATGTATTCATTGAAGACAAATACTAATTAGATCAAAAGTTTTATCAACTATAATTCCCTCATTTTTTTTTAAATCCAAACTAAGTTATTTCTCTCTGGTTTAAACATGTTGGCTGATTTTTAGACTTGGATGAATTTCACTGTAAATTGCTGTTCGATGTGACTGGAGTACCCAGGAGCTGTCAGGATGGCTCAGTGATTTAACATTGGTGTCCTGCAGCTTTGACTGTAATCAGCAGATGCTGTGGTATTACCATAAATGTTTTCCTAACTGCTTCTGTCAAAAAGAGAAAATTCTTCCTGCACCGAGTCTGCTGCTTCTGATTAAATTCAGTTTGCCTTCTTTTGCATAATTAATGTCCCATGATGATCTCTAACCTTTTGTTTTTAATATTGCCTCTTGGTCTAGACTCACTCTTTACAGGGAAGCTCAACTAAAAGCAGACAAAAAGAAGTGGATGGTGCTTTTGCATGTATCCCCAGAATCTCTTTGGCTCTGAAACTGTTACTGTTTATATACCTTCACTTGTCAAAGATCATGATAGGTTTTGGTCTTTGCGATGTTTTTCATTGTTGTGCCAGTGCTCTGTTCTACTTCAGAGGACTGTTGCTGTAACGCTTTGGTGCACATGGTTTTGCTGGAGGATGTGTGATGATAGGGTCTGCTTTAGAATGTGCTCACCCTGGGTGTGTAAACTGACACACCTCTGACATCAGCCAGGCAACAGGCTCTCTGTTCTTCTCAAGGCTTCCTATAACTCAAGCCCTAAGTAACTCAGATTATATTTGCTACAACAGAGTAAACGTGTAGGTAACATCAGCATGTTAAAAAATGAATACCTAGTTTGTCTGTGAGTGCATTTTACATAATCTCAATGGGGAGAGATCCTTGAGTGGATTAAATAGCAGTACCTTAACCTGGAGAGCACAGAGTGCTTTCCTATCTGTCCTTTCAGAACCTGTGAATACTCTTGCCTGACAACTCTGTGTGAGCTGATATTTTTTTCAAGGGGAATGTTGATATGACTAGAAGTTCTTTCTGATGTTATTCTTACATATAAGATAAAAAGTATACATGATTTCTCTCTACTAAATAAGACCTGTAGTAACTGGCATATTTATAGCTTAGAAGTGCCCTGTGACCATAATTGTATGAAATTAGGCTTCTGCCTATTCCCTTTGTGTAAATGAAGAAATGAATGAGTTTCACATTTCCTAGGGCTTATCTCCATCCTTCTGTAGGTGATTTGGCTAGCAAATATTTATCACATTATTTTGTTATTTGTTATTTTATTTTTATTATAGAATTAAAATTTAGTGTAGTAAAAAATCTCAGAGGTCGCAAAGGATTTATTTTGTGACTGACAAAGCTAAGCCTAAATAACAAAGTCATAAGCCGTGGTACCTTTACTTTTCACTACTAAAACTTTGAATGTAGATTTTTGGCTAGGATTAAAACCAAATAAAAGAAAAACATAATAATAAATGTATCAGCCCTCAAATAGTTTTCATATAAAAGCAAGATTTGTGATCAGCAGAACTTTTTTTCTTATTCAAACTTAGTACAAACTCTCTAATCCTATAGCTGCTTGGATCTCCTTTAGCCCCAGTGTATTGTTCTCCTTCTATAAAATCAACAGCAATTATCACTTTTCCATACTATTTAATCATCTCTTCAAATGAACCAACCACTTCTGCAATAGAGAGCACCTCTTTTCAACAGAATAATTCATCTGTCATCAGGGAGATGATGACATCAGGCCACTTGAAATTGAGGCTTTGAATTTTTCTACCTCTGTCACTAGAGTAATCCACTTCACTTCTGGACTCCATTTCCTTGTTGGTAAATAGAAACAGTAACCACCTCCCAAGAGAATTCAGTGGATGGTATGTGTGCCAGTGTCCTCACGCCTGCTTTTGTCAGACGTATGTGATAGCAAAACTAGGAAAACACTGCAGAAAAGCAAGAATACAAAAGAGCTTAGGGTTGTTTAAACAAGAGTTTTCAGTGGTCCTTTTTAGTCTTTTCCTTCATTCCCAGTTTTTCATGAACATAATGTATTAGTTGCTATTTAAAAAATGTCACAGATGTGTCTCTTTCAAGATATTTGAAGGTAACAGTGGAAGGAAGTTGTTTACAAAAGCACAAACATTTTAGGAAAATGTGAAATGTCCCTCTACCTCTAAGTAAGAAAAGTCTCCTTCCTACCCTAAATCCCCAGAAAGGGCTTTTCATAATTTCTGTCTTACCTTGATAACTGTAGATAGCCTAAAATCCTCAACCTTGATTTTAAGTGTAGTGCTGTGATCAGGTTTCAAGAGAAAGCTGTCAGATTATTTTAAATGATGAAGAGCTGTAATTCACAAGCATTACAGTGGCTGCTGTTCTCACTGGCTGTAATATTCAGAATTTGGGTATCCACCCACCTTATCCCCATCAAATTAGCACATAAATACATACCACAGGATTTATCGCTGTAGCCATAAATTTAATGATACTACATATAAACAAATGAGTTTCCCAATGATATAGATTACATTGAAAGTCTTAGATTTTTTTCCTTTTTTATTATATTAAAAGACATTTCTTGATCAATTATTCCCAGGTGGGTGGTTCTGTTTTAACTCAGAGTTACCTGTCTTTAGGGGTGTCAGTTGTAACCCTCAGGAAAAAGGTTTCTGATAATAGGATCCCTTACAAAGCCTTGTATCTGTACTTTAAAAGGGCTTTTGCATAAATACCTGATAGATTTGGCTTATATGATCATGCTCAGTTTAAAAAGAAAAAAGTGCTTTAGTCTAGAAGGGTTAATTCCTTAAGGATATAAAATATGAATGGTAGAGCCCAGAGGAAGCCCTTACAACGTTGCCATTTACATGTAAACTAACCCCATAATAGGACCCCTATTATCTAAGTAGTCACAAATGTACAGGTTGCAACTAACCAGATGAGCCAGAGGAAATTGCTTTTGGTTCTCTCTCATGTATATCTAAAGAACAACAAATTAATAGGCATACAGCTTGATAAAGAAAAAGGTGGTTCCGTGGCCATGAGCTCAGTTAAAACCAAATCTGTAGAGACAGCAGGGAAGTAGAGAAATCTAACCTGGCCTCCCATGAAAGGGCTTTTCATTTGCCAGAGGAGGCCATCAGAGCTCTCTCCAGGGTACCCAGAGGGAGTGCAGCAGCAAACCAAGAACATGGTCAGGGTCTCACAGAATAGCTGTGCTCTTGGCCTTGACTTTGCCCTACATAATAGGGATAGTAGCAACTTCATAGAGTCTGTTGTTAAAGCTCCTTGTCAGATCTGGCACTCAGAGGCAGAGTAAATGGTAGTGTTATCACCACCTTAAGAACTTTTCTACATTTTATTGTAGAGCATAGTGGAAGAGACAGTGATTGAATACATAATTACACAAACACGTCATGTTTATGGTGAAATGTTAGGAAAAGAAGAGGATATTGTGGGAATGGACAATGGGGGTTGGGTACTGAGGAAGCTGCCCCCACACCCCAAGTGACTTCCTGTGCTGAAGCACTTCTGACCTGCTTTCTGGCTTGTGAGAATGGACACCTAGAGCATCCAACTTTTAGGAGAGGCCTAGGTGGAATGAAGAATTCAAGTCATCCTTCTCCCTAGGCTATACTAGGGGAGGGGGACTCAGTGAGAAAATGTCAGTGACAATCACCATTAACCACATCTGGGACACAGCTGGGATATAAGTATCTTAGACCCAGGACTTCTGGATATAAAATATAAACCCATTTCTTCCTTACATATTATTATTCATCTTCTTCCCAACTCATCCTTTATAAACTCTTCTAGATATGACCACTGGATGCCTGCATGTTTTCAGACTCTTTTTTCTTTGTCTTACACTGAGTTCCCCCTAAATGTCCTAGTTTTTTTAGTTTTCCTTTAAGGTTTCCTTTCATTAGTCCCCATAACCCATGTTTCCTTCATTCGCCATCTCTGTACAAATTACCTCCCTGCCTACCCTATGTACTTTCTTTTGAAATCTAACCCAGCCACAGCACTTAAACTTGTGTTTATTGTTTGAGATATGGATCCTGATTTTGCCAAAAGCCATAATAGAAACCACATTCAATAGCGGATTTTTTAAAATGAGAGGCATAATCAACTACTCAAGACACTTTGAGCAACTCTTTCTGTTGATCCTTCCTATAAGGGACAGGTGATAAGCAGATACCTCTGTAGGTTGGATGGGCTTACTGAAGGCAAGGACAGTTTTCACCCTCCGCTGTGTCCCTGACACCTAGCACAACATGGTGCACTATATGTATTCAGTGTTTTCTGACTAAATGAAAATATATTGTCCATCTTGTATTCTGCTATCCCAAAGAATTATGAAGCAGTCTTTGTTCTCTTGAATATAGAATCTTATGACAAATGACATATCTGTCTACATGTAAAGTACTGTTTTAAACATAAGAAATGGAAAGAACAGATTCCAAGTGTTATGGTCTTGTCACTAGACTTACACAGTTGGCAGCTACACAAAAAGACATGACACCAAGCAGCCCAGGATACAACACACATAAGAGGTAAAATGGAAGGTGGCATCTGATGAGATCTGAGAGACTGTAGATTATCAGAGACAATGATAAGGACTGGAGATCAGAGGGGGTAGTATTAGAATTCAATGCAGATCCAAATAAAACAACTAAAGGAATTATACCTCCCCTAAAAGAACAGGCATTTCCTCCAGCATAGATTACTAGTAAGAGGAAAACTATATTTTCAAGTTTTAGAATTAAAAAGAAAATGAGGCTTTTTTAGTTAGCTCATTTTACTTTAAAGAAATTAGTAATTTTAGAACTTGGGACCCTTCACTTGGTATAAATTGGATGGTATTTATTAAAATGTAAGGTTTTGTGCAATAATGTCAACTACAACTAGCTTTGAACATTATCAAATGTACAATGAGTCTGGGCCATGGATTTTGCTGCTTCTGTGAATAGTTATATAGCAAGCATAAGAATAAACGGTACTTTATACCTTATAAGCAAAAATCCTGGAAACAAGTACTCCTGGTTTTCTCTAACAAGAGAACTCAACAGGTTTTAAAGATATTTGTGAGGAATAATGTCAGTAAAAATGAAGTGTCTTATAGTTCCCTTTGGTTCCTTGTGCTAACATAGGAATGCTGCCTGCGTCTCCAGCGTTCAGTTTTAAAATCAACAATTCTATAGTTTGAAGCTAGGAGTTAAATCAGAGCACTTGGACTGGAGGCAGAACTTTGCCATAACTTACCTGATGTAAACCCCTCACACCTCCCTCCCTACTCTGTGAACTGGAGAGAATGAAGCTCATTCACTAGGCCACATTATGATTCATGTAAAGCACTACGTGCTGATCCGGCACTTAAGTGCTCAAACATGTTAGTATAATTTTAATAAACTTGTAAATATTATTAATAAGATGGCAAGACAGTGGATATAACTTTGTTACAACTGTATTTTATTAAATCTGAGTTCTATATTTGTGATTGTGTTGCAGTTCAAAATTTTGTTTTTCACATGTGTTTGGTATGTCACATAGTGAACCTCACTGGACAGATGAGTGATCACCCCCACTAATCTTTGGTAAATAGAGCTGTAAATCTGATAACAAGATGTGTACAGACAAAGGACGCTAGAGAAATAAAATGACTCATATCAGAACCTTGAGGGTTAGTACAAATAGACTTGGAAAATTGCAGAACGTGTCACTCTTGCGTTCTACTCCAATAGCCTTTTCATGTCATGAGATTCCATTGATTGCAAAGATTTCTAGATTCCATTAATCACAATGGTTTATTTTCCTCTTCCAAATAGAATTCAAGTCACTAGAAATAGATTGGCAAACATATTAATATCATATATAACTTATAAAAGAATTCACTATGTGCCACAGGTAATTATTCAAGGTACTATAAAGCCCACTAACTTTTAGTGATTGGCGACAGGTGTAACTGTCTGACCTCTAGTGGCTATAGTTTATAGCTGCACCTCATTTGATGGGGTTTTAAGAAAAAACGGAGACTAAGGAAAGCATCTCAGATAAAGTTCTTCAAGAATATAATTAACTTCCCTGAAGTTCTACTGTTCTAATTGTTGGGGTACTATTTCAGAGGATGGAGTGCTGAACTAGCTTTGTTACTGAGTGCAGGGTGCTTGAAATGTGTCAACAGACCTTGCCCCCGGGCTGTAGCCAAGCATGTCCACAGCATCTTCAACAGACATTCCTGTGCTCATAGACAGCTCCTAGAATCAGTACACAGACATATTTCATAGGCTTGTATGAAATATTTTTAAAACATTAAGAGAACACCTATGTATGATATGCATTAAGTGTCAATATACATAACATCTTTCATAATGTGTAGATGTATGAGTGTATTGAACATTTTCCAGTTGATAGCACTACTGTCCCTCATGCCTTTATCATGTTTTTGAGAAAGCTTATCTGAGTTAAGAGTATCATGAAGAAACATGAAGAAACAGATTGGAATTGACCATCAATTTGGGGACAAAAACCTGATCAATGTGAGCCACTAAACCTATAAATTTTTGTAGTCGTCTTCAACAGAGGATTATATATTATCCTGTGGTTAATAATGAAAAAGAATATTTAACCATGTGATATTTTCCTTTGTCTTTAACCTAAACCATACAAGAATGTTTGGTATAATTTTTTTCTTTTTATATCTCATTTAATAGAACTCTAATTTACCTCAATTGTTTAATGGAACTGTGAATTGCTAGACTATGGCTAATATGGGTGTCCAGTATGTTTTCTGAATTTCGAATACCATATGGATTATAAAGTTCTATATGTTCTAAGGCCTCTTTGCTGATGCTTGTAGCTCTTTTAAGAGGAGGAATGAGTACTGGAGCAAGGAACACTCACCCCATCTTGCATGGGGTCGTTTCTCCTGTGGCCCACACCCTCTTTAGATTTCCAAGAGTCCTACACAGTCATTTCTTTCTGCCCACTGGAGGGTATATTTCTACTGCTCTGTGTTTTGTGTTACCATAGAGACAGGAGATGCTCCAAAGCCCCACGAAGACAAGTAGAAGCAGGTCTTTGAGTTAACAGTCCTTGCTGATGAAAGAAGCCTGAGGCAGGAATCTATAGCAGTAAATGGAAAGAGGGAATTGTGTGGTCTGATCCGTTTGTGTCTCCACAGAGTCCCAGGAAGCACAGGCTCAGCCAAGGCAGCATTAAAACTGAGTTGTTTACAGAAACCAATTTTTCAGAGATCTCAGTGCAGCCTGGGGTTTCATAGAAACCAAACATGTTGTTTTTGTTTGCAAGAAAATAACTGAAGTAACATTGACTTATTCCTTTTACCGTTTTCATCATTAAAAGGGAACAGCTTCTAAGAAAGGTTCTCTTTGCCTGACTTATTTTGAGGATCAAAAATCTCACCTTTAAAATGAAGGTTGATATTCTTACGTCCAGCCAAAACCAGCAGAAGTGACTCTGCACCCAGCTCATTCATCTAAACACACTAGTTCTAGAAATCAGTAGTTTATATTTGCCTTCAATTGTCATGACTCCTTCCATATTTTAGATTACTTAAAGCTTTTGAAAATTTCTCTGGATGTACTGAATTGTTATATTTCCTACTATGTTATTTTAACTTGTGCCATAATTTTATTTAGGAGAATGCTACTGAAGATTTTTAAATATTTTTTTCTCTTGCCTTTTCCTTAGAGATATAATGAAAGGCCTGTGTGAAAGGAGGAAAAATATGAAATTTTTAATAAGCAACAGATGTTCTGTCAAATAACCTTAAAACCAGTCTCTCTTTTTGAGTAAAAAAAGATCCATCTGCAATGTATGTGCTAGATTTTTGTCATATATCTCATAGTGCAGGCAGGGAACGAATTCAGAGAAATTCAGAACACATCAACATTTCTTCCAAAATTACCTGTGCAAAAATTGTCCTTTGGAGGAACAAGACCAGTGTCTACCATTCTGTAAGTAGATTAAGGTCCTCTGAGGCACTCACTTTCTTCAAACTGACAGTGGGAGGCAGTAGTGTACTAGCCTGAGCTACACTCTTCAAGGTAACATCTATGACTCATGCCAGATTCCTTTATTTCATTCATTTTCTGGAAATACATGAAACTAAAATCTTAGAAATAGTTTCAGATTTCATAATGAAACTCGGTACCATCAATCCAGTACAAGATAATGTTGCTGTGCTACAGGTAGAACAGTATCAGCTTCTACCAGTGGCAACTCCATGAACTTCACCCGACGTGTATAGGTCCTGATATGAATAGAGGAATGGCATGGAATAAAGACCAACCTTGTTTTGGAAAAGAGGATGATGATGTTTAATAAGTTAGAGCCCTCTGATTTTCATGATTTACTAACGCATTGTACAGAACTATGAAGTAGATAGAAAAATCTCTGACTCGTAACGTCGTTTCTCTGTTCTCAGGGGGCTGGATAAACATATGTCAGAACATAACAATAGCAGCAGTAGGCTTGTCATTATTGGATTTCAAGTGTCATGAGTATATTTTTAATCTTAGGCCATTTTCTATTTTGCCACTAAAAAAATCACAATGAAATGCTAAGTATTAGAACACTGCATTCTTTTACTTGGTTGTTTTTCCTCTATAATATCTGATTTCATTAATGGGTTTTCTTTCATTTATTAACTAGTCTCAGTATGTTATATATTTGAGGATTTTTCTCCCCCAGCCATAGGTATATATTTATATCTACAACTTAAAAAACGTTCAAATAGCACCTTTTTTGTTTTTTTTTTGTTGTTGTTGTTTTTAAAATATTTTATTTAGTTGTAGATGGATACAATGTCTTTATTTTATTGCTTTGTATGTGGTGCTGAGGATCGAACCCAGGGCCTTACACATGCAAGGCAAGCGCTCTACCGCTGAGCTACAATCCCAGCCCCTTTTTTGTTTTTTTTGTTGGTACTGAGGATTGAACCCAGAGGTGCTTAGTCTAAGGAATAGACAATATTAATTTCCACTAGTATGTGGGTTATTATTATTTGAATTTTAAAAAACATTTATTTTTGTCATAATTCCTAAATTCTTTTTAATAGTAATTAACCAAACTGGAGATTAAAATATTCAAATTTTCTGTAAACATATCCAACCCTAGAAACATTAGAATTTAATAGCCCTGTTATAAACTCCAGGTTCTAGATTGGTGCTGCCCTATATAATAGTCACCAGCCAGAAGTGGCCCTTAAATTCTCGAAATATAACTACTCATAATTAAAGTGTATTGCAGATGCAAAATATACACTTGATTTTGAAAGCTAAAGATTTCATTCATATTGTTTTTTGCTTATATGTTGAAATATTTGTCATTAGGTTAAATATACATTATTAAAATTAATTCCACCTGATTTTATTTAATATTTAATGTGGCTTCTAAATTTTTATGTTGCACATAGCCCACTTTTGTGACTCCCACTTTATTTCTATTGGACAGTGATGCTATAAACTCAAAACTGGGTCCTCAAGGCACTAGAATGCAAAATATGTATATATACATTAAACAAAATGATGCTATCAGCATAATTTTTATCCAGATACTACTATTCCAAAGTGTGTTCTCTGGAATGGATAATATAAATCTTAAGTGAAGCAAGGTAATAAAACCATGCCATGCTTAGGTTCAGTCACTGAGGAAATACGGTATGAAGCAACTGTTATGAGAAGGGCTTAGGGATACACCAGTGAATACAGAACAAGATGCCACCTTCACCCACTTATGTGTGGGCAAGTTGGACCACAGCTAGATGGATATGAGTTGGTTCCGCTACTACTTGAAAATGTTACTGTGTTTGGATAGGGTGAGTGTAATATATATTTAGCAATAGGCTAGGGAGAAATGAAGTGACATTTCCATGTATACAGTCATATATAACATTATTTTAATCATAAAATTTTCTTTAGTACAAACATACTTCAGGATTGAATTCTCTAATGAATAAAATCAGATTGTTTTAAGCAGATCCTTATTAAGCATATACTGACAACCTCAAGTATTTAGCCTACATGGAAATTTTTTAAAGGCTGTGCTCAAAAGGATTTTCTAAACATATACTTGTTTTATGTTTATGTCAGAGGAACAAGCACTTAATAAGTATGGGAATTTAATAACTATCTTTTAGGGTTGTTGTAAAAATTTTAAATAGTATGTAAAGGATTTATGAGATATATAGTGTTTAATATCTTTACTGTCAAACCCTACCCTTGTGATTTCGAAATACAGATCAACTGATCAAATTATTTATTTCCTGCTATTTACTACCTGACAGGCAGTTTTAGAAATGTTTACTTAGTAGGTGCTAAGTCACATAAGACAGCTATCAATAACAGCAGAATTGTAAACAGATGCTATTGTTGGTTAGTATGAAGAATGCTATTTTGGATGTGAAAGTTTGGTTTGAAAAGTTATCTGAAGTAATGGTAGGGCATTTATGGTGAGATGTTTAGAGAAGCCAGGTGGACACAGTTTTGAAGCTGTGTTGGCAGGGCTGGAAATGCAGACGTGGTATCATATTCCCAAAGGAAATGAAGTTCTAAGATCTTAGAGAATGTATAAAGGGCAGAAAAGCAGGCCAAGGATCTAACCATGAGAAATGGTCACACCAAGTGCTCTGGTTGGGAGCATTGGTAAGGTAGAATAAATTTCCAAAGGAGAGTAAGCATGGTAAAGAGCTATATCATGACAGAACGTGTTAACTAGGAGTCTGAGAACTTGAGTTTTATCTCTGCTTTGCCTGAAAGTTGTCTGGTTCCTCAGCTTTATGTAAAGCATGGATATATACTCACATCTCTTTCACAAGAGAGTTACAAGAATCAAATGCATGGATGCATCAAGAAAGTGTTTGCAAACCATATAAAAATGTTTACCATGGTAGTATAATTACCTGATATTATTAATTACATAATAGAATCTAAGTTGTGAATATTCTGCAATGACTCATGACACCAACTAACGTGGTGGTAAGCCAGACTTCAGAAGTCATAGTCCTGCAAAAGACTAAACTCAGTTCAGATACTAACAACAAATATGGGGGTCACCAGGCAGCCCTCACTCTGACCAGCTGGCTAACAAGTTCAGTGGTTTCTACCACCCTCTCAGTTTCAGAATATGCTAGAATGACAGGATTGAGGAAAGACCAATACTTGCTATTACAGTTTAATTATAGTACAAAGATACAAATTAGAAGCAGCCAAAGAGGAAAGACACTTGATGCTTCATGCTGTCTTCAGGGACACGGCACCCACTCAGCACAATGATGTGCGACAATACACAGTATAATCAGTCCTCCCTATCCATGAATTTCACGTCTGTGCCAACAGCAGATTGAAAATATTTTTAAAAATATGCATCCATATTGAACATCTACAGACTTTTTTCTTATTATTCTTAAAGCAGTACAATATAATAACTTTTTAGATAGCATTTACCTTGTAGTAGTTATTATATAGATGTAATTTAAAATACATAGAGAATGTGCAAAGGTTTACGTGCAAATGCTAAGCTATTTTATATAAGGGACTCGAGCATTCAGAGACTTTGGGGTCCCAGCAGAGTCCTGGAACAAATGGCCTGTAGATGCCAAGAGACAAGTATACTGCTAACCAGGAAATCTCACCTGAACTTCAGTGCCCTGAATTTATATTAAGGCTTCATTACTTAGGCATTATTGATCAGCCACAAGATTAAATTCAAACTCCAGCCCCTCTCCACTCATTGGAGATCAAGTTACTATCACTTGGCTCCTAACCTCAACCCCCTAAAGACGTGACTCGTCTTTCTGGTTTGACCAATCCCCATCTGGTGTCATTCTTTGCCATTAACTGTCTGTGGGCCCACCATGAATTGTCTAATTAGCATAAAGCATCAAACTGCAGGTCTGAGGGTCTCACCATAAGCAGTAACAAAATTCCAAGGATTTAGAGGCTATCTCCTAGAGGACAAAAGGCAGCCAAATTTATTATTACACGCATTCCAAAATGTTACAGATGTCAAGTGAAAATGAAGTGGCATGAGGAAATTCTGTTGAGTTTAGGAATTTGAAGACTTTGGATAATTTACAGGGAACAGTTCCAATAGAGGTATGACTAAAAGTTGAATTAGAATTGCTACGAATTGAATGGAGCCTAGCACAGTGTCACATGCCTGTAATCCCAGTGACTTGGGAAGCTGAGGCTAGAGCATGACAAGTTCAAGGCCAGCCTGGGCAACTTAGCAATATCCTATCTCAAAATAAAAAGTACTGGGAATGTAGCTCAGTGGTAGAGCACCTCTGGGTTCAATTCCCAATACTGGGGAAAAAAAAAATAGAACTGAATAGAAAGATTTTTAAAAGATATGGAAAGGTTTATATTATAATTGTCTTTTACAGCAGAGAGGCTAGACCTGTCCTGTGCTCAAGTGCCTGGACCATTTGGAGATTACTTCCAGTCCTGCATTCCATTAGCAGGGCCCAATCAACATAAGAAATGGCAAAATGGCAGTGCTATCTTCAAAGTTACAAAGGATAATGATACAGAACAAGTCTAAGTAGAAGTGTATATATGGGTTTCTGTGAAGAACATTCTCTTACTTATGAATTAGCTCCTGTACCCAGATATCTTTTTGTTTAGTTGTTTTTGTTTTAACATAATTGGTTTCAGTAAGAGTTTCTTGGCACTCCTAAAATATTTTAACCATATACAAAATGCCCTTTTGCTCTTTTTATCATTTTTATTTATTTTCAATACATAGGATAAAATAAACAGCAAAATGAAACCAAGGGAAGACACTTATTTATAGCCTCAATAAATCAACAGTAAGGAAAACCACAGGGACATGGGCTGCTGGCGGCCAGCACTAACTTCAGTTATTGCATAGATTAAAAACATATATTTGTCACACACTTTACTATCACATGGACCCTGTAGTGCTTTAAAAATTATATTTATGGGTTATTTTTGTTTTTCACCAAAGTAAAGCCATTGCTAGGTTGAAACAAAACAGCTACTTAATAGGTCAAAGTAATAGTTAAAGAATTGTAAGAGCGGACCAA
Source organism: Geosciurus inauris (assembly GCA_004024805.1). Classification (NCBI taxonomy): domain Eukaryota; kingdom Metazoa; phylum Chordata; class Mammalia; order Rodentia; family Sciuridae; genus Geosciurus; species Geosciurus inauris. Next base: position 8,272 of record PVHX01011332.1, on the reverse strand, counting down.
ATTTCAGGAAGACTAAAGAGATGCAATCATTGAGGGTACCAGAGTTCTATATTCTTTCTCCTGTCAAGGCTGCCACAGACTTGCCATTGATCACAAAAGGCAAGAGCTCAATTTTATTTTTCATCTGAGAGTTGGCACTTCTAAGAAGCCAGTGCCCATTAGACCACAGTGTGCTGGGGGATCAATACTGACTTAAAGAGAAGAACACCCCTTTCTGAACCATAGCTGATTCTTCCTGCAGTGGAGAGGGTTCCCCCAAAGAACTTAGCTCAAGAAGCATAACAACTGCTGACTACTGGCAGAAATATTTCCTCATCATTTCCTCAGATACCAAATTGCAATTTTTTCTTTTTTTTTGGTCAGAATCTTTCCTAGTTTGTGTCTTTTGTGCTACTCAAGAAACAACAGAAATGATAGTGCAGGGTGATAGAGGCTTTTTTAAGCTTGCTCTGAACTCTGCTAAATGTTATGTCATGGGACCCAACAATGGATACAGTTTATAGCCTGGTTTTTAAGTCCAAAGAGCTGTTCAACTTTCCAACAATTGAACTTTTCATTCAATTTCAGAGGAGGGGGCTTTAGATTTAATCTTCATAGAAAGAATTATATGAAGGATTAGATTGAAATTAGTGAGTCTTCCTATCTAAAAGTAAAATAGCATGTATTCTCATCCAGTTTATTTCCAAAGAAACACAAATACAAGATATGTGAATTGGATTCCCTTACTGAATTAGTACTAAGAATAGCAGTTGGTTCATTGCCTATCTGTACTACATTCCCAGTGGCCCTGAATATTGGCAGTAGTCCTAGGTATATCATACACAAACATCAATTGTAATATTCTAAAGGAAAAAAAAAGCTAAGGGTTTGATTCATAAAATAGTATGAACATACTCCCTTTGAAGAATTAAGCTATCATCCTACTTGGACTTAATATTTTTAGTTTCCATTTTCAAATAGGTATCCATGAGGTTTTGAGTTGGGGAGAAAGAAATGCCTCTCATTTAATTGACACCCCAGCATTACTTTTCATTGTTTGCCTGTGTCCGAGTGGGTGATCTTATAACTATCTAATTTCATGTGTAAAGGATGAGCCCACTCACATAAAATGAAAATTTGTTGATGCCTCTAAACATGTATAAAAAGTTCTCTCCAATTTAAAGAGTTGTCATCCCTGTCTAGTTTGGAAGTCAACTATTGAGAAACAGTGCATGTGTTTGGGTGGCATTAAGGTCTCCAGTTCAGCCCACACAAAGCCACCAATAAGACACCTGGCCTTGAACCACCATTGTAATAAGATTTTTACATCATGTGAAATTTTGACTTAAGAGCCTTCTCTGTCTGTAATCATTTTCTCTAGTTACAGTGAGATAAGGTGACCATTCCAACCCAGCTTCATTTATTTAAAATACTTTTCCATTTAAGGTATGAGTCCCTCAGTTCCACCATTTTGGTCTTCAATGGCTGGGAACAAAGCAAAAAGAAGCTGAGGACAAGGATGGGGCTGTTGGTGTGCTGAGAGAGAAATGAATGCTGGGAATGAAAAATTGTTATCTAGGGACTTCTAACAGAGCTATAAACGCATCCTTTAAAAGGTCCTGTGCATTGTCTTTTTAGTTATTCAGTGGTCTCAGTAATGGCCTCTTTCCTTTTTTTATACTGTATTATACTGTATTATCAGTTGCTTCTCCTAAAAGATTCTCCACCTGAAACCACAGAGGAGTTAAATACCATCTTAGTTATTCTCTCATCATTTTGTCCCTAAAGCAACCCCACAGCTATTTTGAGTTGCTCAAAAGGATAGAAATGCTGTTGCTTGCATTGGCCCACCTATTGTTATTCACCTAAGCCTCCAGAGAAGTTCAAAGACCAAACAGTAAAAGAAAAACTCAGGCTATGCTAGGCATTTCATCCTTGGATCTGGTACAAATCCACTAACAGAGGGCTAAGATGTCCAGATGGATATACAATCCTTGTTTTGGGCAACACACAGTTCATTAGTGACCTTAACAAGCACTGTTTGAGAAGACTGATGTGTCAAAAGCATGATTATAGTAAGTTCCAGAGAAAAATGGAAAGAGAGGAATTAAGATAGTAAGCCTGGGCAATTCTTTCAAGATGTTTTTCTATAAAGGGAGCCAAGAATTGAGTTTGTAGCTGGAGCAGGATGTGGAGGCAAATAGGGATTTTTTTTTTTCTCTCTCTCTCAAGATTGGAGTTATCATAACACATTTGTATGCTAAGGGGATGATCAAGAGGAGAGGGAAACCTTCACAATGCAGTAGGGAGGCAACAGCTGCCAGAGGGATATCTTGAAGTAGACAAGCCAGATTAGCATCTGTGTGAGGCTTGTTCTCAGAGGGGAGCACAGAAGGTTGGTCAGTCCTAATGGAAAGGGGGTGGGGCAGAGGTAGACAACAGAATTTGGGGTGAGTTGGGAGTTCTGATTGCTATGACTGAGTTAAATGAGAATGCAGGACATGTTGGAGGTTTGAAGAGACAGGAGAAGGTGTGAAATAGTTGTCTAGGAGAATGGAAGAGTGAAGAGACTGGGGAATTATAGTGGGATTCAGGTCTTGCTTGAAATTCGTGGTCACGAATTTAAGTGAGCTGGATATGTGTGACCTTGGACATACTGTGGAAAGGTTGTTTACAAAGGTATACTATCTACTTTACAAAGTTAGTGTGAGGATTCGGTGTCTCAAAAAGCATTTCCAAGTGTAAGTATAGGACATCATTATTATGAAACTTAGCTTTGCATTACTTAGCACTTTCCTTGGGCAAAAAGCTTTTCAGATTTAAGACAGGCTCAGTATCTCTAGAGACAGCATCTGGCTTCTGCCACTGACTAACTGAATCTAAGCAACTGATTTAACCTCCATTTGCTTTTACCCCTCAAACTATAAAATGAGGGTGGTAATGCTTAAAGTGCAGTGGATGCTTTTGAGTTAAGAGTGCCATATAAAACACAAGCTATTCATAAGATGGCATCAGCCCTCACTGCCACCATCACTAGAAAGTCAGAGAGGTCAGAGCCTCCGAATGAGCCCTAATCTTGGGTGGGAGATTCCTCCCTTAGAAATTTTTGGAAGAGGAAGGAAAGGAATTGCCATGTGGGTGCCATCTGCATTACTTCCTTTAATCCTTATAACTACTCTTTTGAGATTATTAGAACCTGAGACTCAAAGGGGTTGAGTTCCATGGTAGAGCTTGGGTTTCATCCCAGGTTTACCCAGGTTCTTTGCACCTTGCCACATGGAATTGGGCTTGATACTGTATATCCATAGAAGTTACAGGACTGAAAACATATGTATTTTTTCATATTCCAGATTCATATTTTAGCCAACCTAACTTCTCTGTGATCAGATATTTAATTAGAGTTGCCCAGTAGCAGAATAAATTGATATCCCATGATGGAATAGTTGACAAGAAACAATAGGAACATTGTGGGAGGCAACAGTGAACTGACTACAGCTGCACTTAGCTACAAATGCACTTTTTAAACACTCTTGGGATAGATGCTAGAAAAAATTAATTTATGTGGTCATGGGAACTGCTAAACTACCACGTCCACTGTGCTGTTTCTTACAGTCTGTACATTATAAGCTGCAGCACATAAACTGCTCTAAGAGAAAAATCACTGCTCTATTAGATTTTGATTTTTGAGTAACAATTGCCCACCTGATAGAGAAAGTGATAAGAAAAGTGTATTTATCTTCTTCCAGCAGCTAAAAGGTGATCATACTTCTAAAATTTGTTGAGATTGTCCAAGAAACTGTGTAAAATACTCATCCATCACTGGAAGCCCCTGGTCAGGAAATGACAGTGCAGTAAATATCTTCAGCAGCCACCTTTTAATGTACAAGCTGTTTTCGGTTGGAATTTTCAGCACTCACATAAAACACACTGTCATGAGTGACTGCTTGTGCTCCAAAGTCATTACTATTGGGATAATGGAACATCTCTCAGCGAATAACCAAAAAAACTTTAAATGTCATGTCAAGTTTGTCGAAGCTGTTTTCAAGCCCTGTTCAAGGTTACATGAATATTGAAGGTATCTACTTTTAGGAAGTTTGAGTTGTATGAGAGAGATCACTCAGAGGTTGTGCAATGTGAGATCCAGTTAATTAAAAGAAATTCTAGGTCTCTTTGGGAAAGTCAGCCAGCCAAGCCATTTAATCATTTAGCTCTTGCAACTGTCTCCTTACTACCCTGGTACGTCATTTCACCATCACTTTGGGTATGTGTCAGTGTGCATATAGGACGCAATTCTGGTTTGCTGGAAAGCTTGAACAGTCTGCCTGCTAAATTTGTTATTTCTTTTAAGGGAAACATTGAATTTAAAATTCTGATTAGAAACTTTCTTCTCTTTTTTTGTTCAAAAAGAAAATTTCATTATTATTCCAAATAATATTTATCTTGGGCCAAAATGTATACAGATGGTCTCTTTACACAACACACTGTTACTGAGCAGTTCCTTTGCACCAGGGCCATTCTAGGCATTGAAATTGCAGCAGTATTTAAAAGAATGTTCTTGGTGTCTCAGAACATAGTTCTAGTAAAGAAATAGACAGTAGATAAGTAAACAAATATGATGCATCTGGTGGTCACGAGTTCTAGGAAGGAAAGGATGAGGGGCTGGAGCAATGAAAAGAGTAGGTACAACTTTAGAGAAATGCTTAGGGAAGGAGACTCCATTTAATTGGTGTTTGAGCAGAAACTTACATGAAATAGGGGACCAAACCCTGATAACCTAGTGGTGGGCATTTCAAGCCTAAAGGAAGAAGGAGGTAAGCATTGGTGCTAATGAAGTGGTTTCCTATTATGTTGTTGTATATTCTTGACCTCTGCATGTTTATTTTAAATTGCATATTTTTTAGTTTAGTCTAAGAGGGCTTGTTTATTGTGAATAATTATTTTACATTTATGTTTTACAATGTGCCTAGTCCTTGCTTATCACAGTGACAAGTTTTATGCTTTTTTCCAGTAGAAAATCAAAAAGTGCAGTTGACAGAAGGGTCACGTTCTCACTACAGTATCAATTGCAACTCCACAAGGACTACAGTCGCCAAGGAGCTTAATTATAATCCAGACACTCATACGTCTACAGGGAGGATCAAGGCAGTTGAGAAGAAGGAAGCCTGTAATGTAGAAAGCACCAGAAAAAAAGAAATGGAACTTCTTGGCTCTGTTTCTAAAAACGAATCAGTTCCTGAAGTTGAAGCCCTGCTGGCAAGATTACGAGCTTTATAAATTAAACTGGCAAAAAAATGATTAAGCCAAATATAAAGCCATGCTCTAAGCTATAACACTTGAAAAAATTGCTTTTATATAAGTGACTTTATATACTTTTAAATTATGATATATATTAGAAAAATAAAACTAAATACATGATTGCAATGCTTTTTCTATGTACTTGAAGTTTGGGCTTATTCAAGATTTAATAAGCTTTAATGCTTTTTTTTTTTTGTCTCCTGGTATTCATCTGTTCTATATTTGGTGGTTAAATTATACATATTGCTTTAGAGAGCAGGTAGGAGGCCATGTGTTCAGTAATGTGTCCTTAAGAAAACACCATCTTTCTAAGTCACTGTAATTTTTACTATTTCAGCATTAATGAATGTCAAATCATCAGCCTGAAGTCTTGCTACTCATCCATGTATATTTATATAGGCCCAGGTTTCTCCAATGTAACATCATGAACATTAACTGAATATATCATAGCTATAAGGAAATGACTGGTAAGCTCTTTATCGTCATCATTGAATTCATGTTAACTTGACCCTATGAGAGACTACTATAAGCCAATTGAGTGCATTTCCAAAAATGGTACAATAGGAATATATGTATTATCTCTGCAAAATGTCTCAGCTTTTGGATAAAAGGGGCATATACAGTATTACAGTGCTGACCAAAACTCTTGGTCTTAGCCAAGAGAACAATTTTTTCCCCCAGTAATTATGACTATGGAATAAAATTGCCATTTTGAAACTTCCCAAGTCACAAATTTTTTGATTCCTGTGAACACACGTGGAATTTCAATTTCTTTGATCTGACAATAACTTTAACAATGATCTGAATGCATTTTTCAAGGAAAGTTTTCATATGCAAATGTTACAATTGTACCTCATTTCAGCATCATTCCTTTGTTAATTCCATATCAAAGAAAATAAACTTGCTATTTGCACTAAATGAAAAAAATTGCTTTCTTCCTTTCATTAACATATTCTGTAGTAAGCTAGAGATACACTACTGCACAGGCTAAGCATCTCTTTTGCTTTATTACATGTAATAAGTAAGTAACTGCTCTTTTACTTTCAGTTAAAAAGCAGTTATATGGAACTAGTCTGTGAGGTCTACTGCCTTTTATTTCCTTGTTTAAGTTGTCACCTCCTTTCGGCTCCAAGTTAATAAAATTAATTAATTAGGACGATGAACCAGGCTGTTTATAGACATTGGGGAACAAATGTTATCCATAGCCACTGTAGGAATAAATTTGTTCCTGTATGTACTGCTGAAATGTGCATTTTGCCCTCCAGTTGCCATTCCAATTTGCCTAAAACAAAATCAAGAAAGGTGAAGGATATTTACACATTTAAGCCAGCAGAAGTCATGACAGCAAGGAAGAACTGTTTTGATTAGGAAAGAAATCTATCTGTTCTTAACATAATTTTCTGAAGACTTGGGCTTCTCTGAAAGACAATTTAAATTCATCCACATAGTTTGGACACTCCAGGTACAGGGAGAAGCAGCCCACAGGAGAGAAGCAGCCCTGCAAGTAAGGGAAGTGAAGATGACACAGACTTCCGGGGCAGAGGAAGACAGGAAGTCCAGAAACAGGCTCCAGAGCATGTGTCTAGATGCAGGAGCTAAAGGACAGCCTTCAAGCAGGAGGACCAGGAGCCCAAGGCTAGCAGAGCATCCACAGGAGCTTGTTTTCAAGCAGGCCTGAACAGAAAGAAGGACCCATATCTATGGAAAGCAAAACTTCAGTGAAAGAGTTTACGTGCCAACTCAAGGAACTGATCATTCATTTTCTGTTGGAGATATTTCCCTGAGATACACCCCTTCAACAAAGGGCTAAGGGTATAATTAGGGTTTTAAAGTTCATGGTATTCCTTTAGCCAATTGTAGATGAAAACTATAACAATGACCTATCATTCAAAGATAGACATGGAGGTACAATTTTGTGTTTCTCAGAGGAAAAAAAAAAAAGATTTCTTTAGATTAGGTATGATGGTTAATTTTATGGTCAATTAGACCAGGATAAGTGATACCCCAGATAACTGGCAAAATATTATTTCTAGGTATATCTGTGAGGCTATTTCTGGGAGAGATTAGCGTTAGAATTAGTAGACCAAGTAAAGATCACATTCACAATGCAGTGTGCGTCATCCAGTCTGTTAAGAGCACAAACAGAAGGAAAATCAGGCAAAAGCAAATTCTTCCTCGCTTGTATTGGGGCATTCATCTGCTCCTGGCCGCAAACATTAGTCCTCCAGTTCACAGGTCTTTGGGCTTAAATGAACCACACCACTAGCTTTCCCAGGCCTCCATCTTGCAGATACAGCCCATGGTGGGACTTCTCCACTGAGCACATCACTAACAATAATTGTTCTACATATCCATACATATTCTGTTGTTTGTTTTTCTGGAGAACCTTCACTTATACAACAGGTAAAATGTACAACTTAAAAACATCTGATGGAACTCGATGCTCTTGACAAGGATATTCCTTCCTGGTCAGTGACAAACCCCAGACAGATTATTCTCCCCTTATGGCAGTGTAAAGAATTTGACTAGAACACACAGACAACCAAGTATCATTGAGTGTTCCAGAATCATAAATGTACTCTAACAATTTTTCCTAATGAAATGTTTAACATAAAAACAATGGAAGCAATCACACTACATCTGCCTTCTCATTTAACATATTTGAACAAACTATGTGAAAAAAACTTAATGTTTAACAAAATACTATGTGGTTGTTAAAAGGATTAAATCCTGTAATTTGTAACATGTTTGTGGAGGTCATTATATTAAGTGAACAGAAAGAAAATTATCATGTAATCTTATTCGTATGTGGAATCTGAAAACATTGATCTTACAGAAGATGAGACTACAGTGGTGGTTACCATGGACCCAGAAGAGTGTGGTGGAGAGATGGGGAGAGGTTGATCAATGGGAACTAAGTTTCAGTATAGAGAGAGAAATCCTGGTGTTCTATCACACAGGAGAGTGACTACATAATGATAATATACTGTATATTTTT
>PVHX01011331.1:0-64761 GCA_004024805.1 Geosciurus inauris | reverse complement strand
TTTTTTCAAAGAACCAGCTTTTTGTTTTGTCAATTTTTTGAATTGTTTCTTTTGCTTCAATTTCATTGATTTCAGCTAATTTTGATTATTTCCTGTCTTCTACTTCTTTGGGTGTTAATTTGTTTTTCCTTTTCTAAGGCTTTGAGATGAAGAGTCAATTCATTTATTTGTTGACTTTACTTTTTCTAATAAATGAATTTAGTGCTATGAACTTTCCTCTTAGCACTGCCTTCATGGCATCCCAGAGATTTTGATATGTTGTATCAGAGTTTTCATTTGCCTCTAAGAATTTTTTTTATCTCTTCCTTGATGTCTTCTGTTATTCATGCATCATTCAATAGCATATTATTTAGATTCCAGGTGATGGAGCAGTTTCTGTTTTTTAATCTGTCATTGAGTTGTAATTTTATTCCATTGTGGTCAGATAGGATGCAGGGTAGAATCTCTTTTTTCTTGTATTTGCTAAGACTGGCTTTGTGACATAACATATGATCTATTTTGGAAAAGGGTCCATGTGCAGCTGAGAAAAAAGTGTATTCGCTCATTGATGGATGTCTTTCAGGGCTTGGAATATGTTATTCCATGATCTCCTGGCTTTTAGGGTCTGTGTTGAAAAATCTGCTGAGGTACGAATTGGTCTCCCCTTGTATGTAATCTGGTTCCTCTCTCTTGCAGCCTTTAAAATTCTATCCTTATTCTGTATGTTGGGCATTTTGATTATAATGTGCCTTGGTGTAGATCTGTTGAAATTTTGTATGTTTGGTGTCCTGTAAGCCTCTTGTATTTGATTTTCCATTTCATTTTTCATATTTGGGAAATTTTCTGATATTATTTCATTGAAGAGATTGTACATTCCTTTGGTTTGAAATTCTGTGCCTTCTTCTATCCCAATAAATCTTAGATTTGGTCTTTTGATGCTGTCCCATATTTCTTGTATGTTATGTTCATGATTTTTTACCATCTTCACTGTATGGTCAAATTTATTTTCAAGATCGTATATCTTGTCTTCATTATCCGAGGTTCTGTCTTCCAGGTGATCTAGTCTACTGGTGATGCTTTCTATTGATTTTTTTCATTTCAAGTATTTCTGATTGTTTTTTTTTTTTTCACAATCTCTAGCTCTTTCTTAAAGTAATCTTTTGCTACTTGTAATTGCTCTCTTATCTCTTTGTTAGAATGATCGATGGTTGCCTTTATTTGCTTTCCTATGTCTTTGTTGGATTGATCAATTTTTGCCTGTAATTGTTCACTTATGTCATTCTTTAGTTTGCTGATCATTTTAATTATGTATAATCTAAATTCTTTCTCTGACATTTCAACAACTGTGCTATCAATGGATTCTGTTACAGTGGTATCCAGATTTATTTGGGGTACTTTCTTCCCTTGTTTTTTCATGTTGATTGTGTATCTTCCTTTCTTGAAATACCAATCTGAGGTATTGCGGTTTCTATCCTATAATCTTGTATTCACACTCCAGATTACCTCTCTCTCACCTTGGAACTACATCTGTTCCCCCAGTGTCCCCAGATGGGCACTGCTGCCACTAAAGTTGGTGGCGGAGGTAGTGGATGTACCTCTAGAGGGCAGTGGGAGTGGCCTTGGCTGGGCTCCTGAGGCGGCCCCTGAGTGCTGTTTTGCCCCTCTCTTGCACTCCTGCTGGTGAACAGGAACTCTGGAGCGGAACTGGAGGCGGGCCCAGGTCTCACTTAGGCAGGGTCACAAGCAGGAGAGTCTGTGTGCGACCCTTACAGTGAGTGTGAGCTCCCTGGGGCTAGAAGCTAAAGGCTCTGGTCTGCCTTCAACTGGGCACCTGTGGCATTCCTTAAGGGCAGCTTTGGGCCTTCTGTCTCGCCTGACCACAGGAACTCTGGGGCGGAACTGAGGTGGGCCCAGAGCACACTTGCGTGGGGCCTCTTCACGCTGGGATCTCTGCAGGCCACTCTTACCCTGGGTATGTCTTCCTCTGTGGCTAGCAGCTAGCAGCCCCTGGTCTCCCATTGACTGGACACCCGTGGAGTTTCCTGAGGACGGATCTGGGCCCTCTGTGGCTCCTGCTGGTCCACAGGAACTCTGGAGTGGAACTGGGGCTGGCCTAGGCTGCCCTTGGTTTGGGCTGCCTTGAGCTAGGGTCTCTGCGGGGACTCTTACCCTGAGTTTGGGCTCCCCAGTGGCTAGCGACTAACAGTCCCTGGTCTCCCGTTGGCTGGACACCCGTGGAGTTTCCTGAGGGTGGATCAGGGCCCTCTGTGGCTCCTGCTGGTCCACAGGAACTCTGGAGCGGAACTGGGGCGGACCCAAGGCCGCCCTTGGGCGGTGTTGGCTCGTGTTGGTTTCTGTGGAGTGACTCTTTCCCTGAATTTGGGCTCCCTCGTGGCTAGAGGTAGCAGTCCCTGGTTTCCCTTTGGCTGGACAGCCGTGGAGGTTCCTGAGGGTGGGTCTGGGCCCTCTCCGGTTCCTGCCGGTCCACAGGAACTCCTTTATATTCTTATGTAAAGGTCATGGATTCATACAGGCTGAGGATCACAAAGAAATTACGTATAAGCTCACATATATTATTTGATAGGTTGTTTTGAAAAATAGTTACCTTCTCACATACACAAATTTCTCATGTTATAAGGATGTGTATCTTCTTGTGTATGTTCCTGGAGATGGAACCCTGGGGTGCTTTACCATTGAACTACATCCCCAACCCTTTTTATTTGTTATTTTGAGATAGGGTCTCACTCATGGCCCAGTCTGGCCATGACCCTGCCTTAACATTCTGAGTAGCTGGGATTGCAGCTGAGCCTGGCAGGATGGGTAGCTTCTTTCTATGCATACTAAAGATGGAAATATAGCTGGCCCTCAGGAACTCTGATACCAGTGAAAGAAAATTTTTTGTATACCGTTTCTGATCTCTGCTCTCTTCATAGTCTTTAATTTTTCTCAACATGTTGAACTGTTATCTGAAGGATAGCATACCACCAGCAGTTCCCAAAATACTTTTATCCCCCGAGAGAAGCAGGCCCAATTCTCTGCATTACCAATCTCAGATCTCAGGAAATGGTCTGTGTTTGACCCAGTTTTTGTCAAGTGTCCAGATAGAATGTAGGTATAAGGCAGACACTTGTATCTCTCGAACATAACGGATTGTAGGGTAAACTTACAGAGATGTAGGCAGCAAAAGTAGACAGTGCCTTAGATACTTACTTAACACCTGTCCATTCATTCATACACACAACATTTATAGTACACACAGAGAGAGAGAGAGTTAATGTTGAGATTATTCATGTTTTATTTCCAAAAAATTTTTCGTAACCTAAATCTAATTTTCCTTTCTTCCTTCTTTCTTAACCTAAATCTAATTTTCCTTTCCTTCCAAGATGGGGTCTTGCTATGTTGCATGGGCTAAAATTTATTTTTCTTTAAAAAACTACAAGGGATATTTAAAGGAAAATGACTCATAGAAGAGTAAATATAAACTCCCCTTAAAGTTCACAGAATGACAAAGAGCAAGTAAAATATACTTCTAGTCAAACTCTTTCATTTAGAAAATATTTTCACCAAAAGTATAAAAAGTTTTAATGAAAGTATTTCTTCAAATATGTTATTTTTAAATACTATATTACTTCAGCAAATATTTAAATATTATATTAGTTTCTCTGAATACTTGACCTGGATTTAATTCTACCTATTTGCCAAGTCTGTTGAAATCACAGATCCATTTTTATTTCCTGAGTTACATGTTTATTTTATTTTCCCACATAGTATACTCTTTAAAGTGTCACGAGCATACTAAATCCTATTTCTTTTTAATACAGGCCTGATAGGGCTCTTTTTAAAAAATTTTTTTTATTTCTTTGTTCAGTTAAAGGAGTAGGATGTGCTTCTCTCAAGGAATATATAAAAATAAAAACATACGTGGTCTCTACTACCCACTGCCTTTGTTAGCTGTTAGAAAGTAAATAGAAAATTTAAAACCTGCCCACTGAATTTAACATATATTTCTGAAGCCTCACTCTTATTTCCTTCTAATCAGAATACCAATATATAATATATGTATAATACCAGATATAATCAGTATATCTTCTTATATCTTCTTATACTGTAGAGTTTCTGCTTTTATCTAACAGGTCACTCTGAATAGACTAGTACAATGAAAAAATATGAGGATATGGTGATTTATAAATAACTAGAATTATTTGATGATGAGGTTTCTCTTTCCATGCTTATGTGACTCAAACATCCATTTAAAACTTTATATTCATAATTATTTTTAAAGAACATTGATGTGCATCTGAGTACTATAAATTCTTTTTTATTTAATTTATTTATTCTCCTTAGGTATACATGATAGCAGAATGCATTTTGATTCATTGTACAAAGATGGAGCACAACTTTTCATTTCTCTGGTTGTAAGTGATGTAGAATCACATCATATATACGGTCATACATGAACCTAGTGCTGTGATGTCCATCTCATTCCACCATCTTTACTGCCCTCATACTCCCTCCCCATTCCTTCTCCTTTGACCAAAGTTCCTCCATTCTTCCCATGTCCCCTCCCTCATGATGGATCAGCATCCACTTATCAGAAAGAACATTCAGCATTTGGTTTTTTGAGATTGGCTTACTTCTCTTAGCATGAAATTCTCCAACTCCATCATTTACTTACAAATGCCATAATTTTATTCTCTTTTATTGCTAAGTAATATTTCATTGTGTATATATACCACAGTTTCTTTATCCATTCATCTATTGAAGGGCATCTAGGTTGGTTCCACAGTTTAGCTATGGTGAATTGTGCTGCTATAAACATTGAAGTGGTTACATCACTGTAGTATGCTGTGTTTAAGTACTTTGGAGTGGGATAGCTGGGTCAAATGGTGGTTCCATTCCAAGTTTTCTGAGGAATCTCCATACTGCTTTCCAGTTGGGTTGTACCAATTTGCAGTCCTACCAGCAATGTATGAGCATGCCTTTTTCCCCACAACCTCGCCAACACTTATTGTTGTTTGTATTCTTGGTAATTACCATTCTGAATGGCGTGAGATGAAATCTTAGAGTAGTTGTGATTTGCATTTCTCTAAGGGCTAGAGATGTTGAGCATTTTTTCAAAGTTGGTCATTTGTATGTCTTCTGAGAAGTGTCTCTTCAGCTTCTTAGCCCATTTATTGATTGGGTTGTTTGTTTTTTTGGTTAAGTTTTTTGAGTTCTTTATGTATTCTAGAGATTAGTGCTCTATCAGATGTGTGTGTGGCAAAGATTTGTTCCCAAAATGTCGGCTCTCTGTTCACTTCATTGATTATTTCTTTTGTTGAGAAGAAGCTTTTTAGTTTGAATCCATCACATTTATTCATTCTTGATTTTACTCCTTGTGCTATAGGAGTCTTGTTAAGGAAGTAAGGTCCCAATTCGACATGATGAAGATTTGGGCCTATTTTTTTCTTCTATTAGGCGTTGGGTCTCTGATCTGATTCCCAGGTCCTTTGAGTTGAATTTTGTGCATGGTGAGAGAAAGGGGTTTAGTTTCAATTTACTGCATATGGATTTCCAGTTTTCCCAGCACCATTTGTTGAAGAAGCTGTCTTTTCTCCAGTGTATATGTTTGGCTCCTTTATCTAGTATAAGGTAACTGTATTTAAGTGGGTTCATCTCTGTGTCTTCTATTCTGTACCATTGGTCTACGTGTCTATTTTGGTGCCAGTACCATGCTGTTTTTGTTATTATAGCTTTGTAGTATAATTTAAGGTCTGGTACTGTGATGCTTCCTGCTTCACTCTTCTTGCTAAGGATTTCTTCAGCTATTCTATGTCTCTTATTTTTCCAATGAATTTCCTGATTGCTGAAGTCTACTTTATTTGATATGAGGATGGAAACCCCTGCTTGTTTACGTGATCCATGTGAGTGATATGTTTTTTCCCACCCTTTCACTTTCAGTCTGTAGATGTCTCTTCCTGTGAGATGAGTCTCTTGAAGCAATATATTGGGTCTTTTTTTTTTTTTTTTTAAATCCATTCTGTCAGTCTATGTCTTTTAATTGATAAATTTAGGCCATTTACATTCAGGGTTATTATTGAAATATGATTTGATTTGTTATCCTGATCATTTTGGTTTATTTTTGGTTTTTACCTTGACTTGGTTTCTCCTTTGATTGGCATTTTCATTAGTTTAGTTCCTCTCTTTGTATATTTGTATATTTTTATATTTTTATATTTGTATATTTGTATGTTTTTATATTTGTATACTTTTATATTTGTATGTTTTTATATTTTTCTCTTTGTATATTTTTATTGATGATTATCATCTCCTCCTCATGGAATATTTTGCTGAGAATGCTGTGTAGTGCAGGCTTTCTTGCTGTAAATTCTTTTAGCTTTTATTTATCATGGAAGGTTTTTATTTCATCATCAAATCTGAAGCTCAGTTTTGCTGGATTTAAGATTCTTGGTTGGCATCCATTTTCTTCCAGATCTTGATATATGTTGTTCCATGATATCCTGGCTTTTTTAGGGTCTGGGTTGAAAAATCTACTGAGATCAGAATTAGTCTCCCCTTATATGTAATCTGATTCCTCTATCTTGCAGCCTTTAAAATTGTATCCTTATTCTGTATGTTGGGCATTTTCATTATAATGTGCGTTGGTGTATATCTTGGTGTAATTTTGTACATTCGGTGTCCTATAAGCCTCTTGTATTTGATTTTCCAATTCATTTTTCATGTTTGGGAAATTTTCTGATATTATTTCATTGAAGAGAGTGTACATTCCTTTGGTTCGAAATTCTGTGCCTTCTTCTATCCCGATAAATCTTAGATTTAGTCTTTTGATGCTGTCCCATAATTCTTATATGTTCTGTTCATGATTTCTTGCCATCTTCACTGTGTGGTCAACTTTATTTTCAAGATTGTATATTTTGTCTTCATTGTCCAAGGTCTGTCTTCCAAGTGATCTAGTCTGCTGGTGATGCTTTCTATTGAGTTTTTTTATTTGGTTTATTGTTTCCTTCATTTCAAAAATTTCTGATTTTTTTTCACAATCTCTAGTTCTTTCTTAATGTAATCTTTTGCTACCTGTATTTGCTCCCTTATCTCTTTGTTGATGTGATTGATGGTTGCCTTTATTTGCTCTCATATCTCTTTGTTAGAGTGATCAATTTTTGCCTATATTTGCTCTCTTATTTCTTTGTTGGAGTGATCAATTTTTGCCTGTATTTGCTCGCTTAAGTCATTCTTTAATTTGCAGATCATTTTAATTACATACATTCTGAATTCTTTCTCTGACATTTCATCAGCTATGCTGTCAATGGATTCTATTATCATAGTATCTTGGTTTGTTTGGGGTGCTTTCTTCTCTTGTTTTTTCATTTTGATACTATATCTTCCTTTCTTGCAATGCCAATCTGAGGTATTATGGTTTCTATACTATAATCTTGTAGTGACCCTACAGATTACCTGTATCTCACCTTGGAGTTCACTTCCAGTCCCCAGCAAGTATCCCCAGATGGACACTATGGTCACTAATGATGAAGGCGGCGGTAGTAGAGGTAACTCAAGATGGCAGTGGGAGTGGCCCAAGATGGATACAAACACTTTCAGAGATGAGGCTAAAAGGGTGAGACTTACAGTGACTTTGAGCTGATTGATCGGAGATGCAGCACTTTGGCTGGCCACTGCCTCCATGCCTTGTCTATTGTCCCAAGGTAGAGGCTACTACATGGGAAGAACTATGGGGATGGCTGCAGTGACCTACATGGATACAGGAATGGAGCAACAGTGTGGATCTCCACTCTGTGCAAGTGTGGTCCTGGGTCTGGGCTCTCACACAGACTTATGAGGGCAGTCCTAGGCTTGATCTTGGCCTGGAGTCCCTCAGGGATTCCAAGTGGTGGGTTTGGCCCTGGATCATCAGGGGCTCTGGTGCTGATCTAGGGGCAGTCCGGGGCCTCAGCCGCAGGGGTCCCCAGAGGCAGTCCTTTGCCTGGGTCTGGGCTCCCCCATGGGTCAGCAGATTGGCGGGTAGCAGTCTTGGGCCTGACCTTGGATGGACTCCCCCACAGGTCCCTGAAGGTGGTCCTGGGCCTTGGCCTCTGCTCCCGCAGGTCGGCAGGGCCTCTGTCATGGAACTGGTGGTAGTCCCGGGCCTCACTTAGGCCCGGTCTCCCACAGGGGTCCGAGGAGGCAGTCCTTTACCTGGGTCTAGATTCCCCTGTGGATTGGCGGATTGATGGGTAGCAATCTTGGGCCTGACCTTGGCTGGACTCCCGCAGAAGTCCCTGAAGGTGGTCCTGGGCCTTGGCCTGTCTGTGTACTATAAATTCTTGGATCTGTTCTGATAATCATCTATTTGCTTAAAGCTTTTAATGTATGTTTTATTTTAAAAATATAGGCTTCATATTTGGCTTCTCTGTGATTCACATGACAGTTTCTGCCTTTTGCAGAGTTCATTAGTATATCTTTTCAGGTTTCTTACATTGGACCTAATTCACTTTAGTAATGACCATCTTGAAGAGGAATTATTTGAAGTGATAGTGGTAGTGATTTCCCTATTTTCAATTTCCCTGATTAAAACATACCTGAATTCTCTTTCTTTTGCTATTATAAAAGCACAGATGAATGCCTAGTCTTTCTTTCATTACCAGTATCTCAAGGCCTCCTGATACCTTAAATCAAGGGGGAAAAACATTCCTTGTGAGAGGAGAGAGAGGAAACTCATATAGTTAATGCAGTGGATTACATAAATATGTCATTGCCACAGGTGAAGTGATTCACACACACAATTTTGAAATATCTGGGTGTTTCCCAACGTTAAGAACCAGACGGCTTATTTCAGTGAGTTTCTTCTATATGAAGAATTGTTGAAAAGAGGTGGAATCTATTTGAACAGGTCCTCTGATCTCTTATAACTTAGAACTAATGGCTGTGAAATATTTCTAAAGATCAGGACTTCCCTGAGATATAGATTACATACAGAACCACAAAATGTCAGAATTTTATTAAAGAAAAGAGAACTATGTCACAGTGAGATGAGGCAACCTAACTAGATTCCTATGATGTGTTAGAGATACAACCAACACCTGGTGCCCAGGTCTTCTGATTCCCACATCAGCGTTCTAATTGCCACTAACTCTGATCTTTCTCTAAGGGTATAGTATGGTTTTTAATGTTTACTTAAGAATATTTCAAGCATTTAAATTGTGATTAAAACTTAGTGGTCACTGTTCAGCATTGTTGAGATTGGGTTCAAATTATATGAACCATATAATGTACCCTATTTATTCTTTTGCAGATGTCTTAAATGCCAGTATCTTAAATATTTCAGTACCCATTATGGTGATCCTTTGTTAAGTCCCTTTTTATGTCTCTTACTTCCATTAATTGTTATCCTCTGTGTAAGATATAAATAGATTGAATGTAACTGAATTAATTTCTTCCTAGACTAATACTTCTAGGCCTTTTTGGAGTTAGGACACTATTAGTGGTTGTTTATTTGGTCTTAATGTTACCCTCTGAAAGAACTTCATGAAGTTTAAAATTACATAAAATAAATTGTATTTAAAAGAATGTTGATGAATGATGTAATTAAAGAGAGTTCTCATCTTTAAATTCATTACACACTTCTATGACTGACTGCTAAATATCAGTTCTGGAAATCAATATGGCAGATCACATAAATGAAATGAATTTAAACCTGTATCATATCACCATGACAGAGATAGCTACCAGGCACCCAGGATTTATGCTCTTCTTCCTCTATAACAAAACTCTGATTTGTAACTGGATATTTTGCCATCCAGAAAAACTACCACTTTTCTCTTCTTACCTTGTAGCTAGGTTTGATCCCATGACTGAGTTGTGGCCCATGAAATGAAAGCAGTTTTCTTTAAAGAGAAGTAATGTACTCTCTTTCTTCCTTTTGTACATTTGATTGGGTTTTGCAGATGTGAGAGCTAGAAAGCTAATATGAATCATGAAAACAAGGGCACAGCCTGAAATGTCAAAGCAGATGCTAGATGAGACTGAGGCCTTAGTGACTTCAGTGTATTATGTCAAGCCTGAATGGTTATCTCCACAATCCATTTGTGTGAGAAAAAGTAAATTTTCTATCTTTCCTAAGTAACTACAATTTTTGGTTAGAGTGTGTGTAATAAAAAATAAATAAAATCTTAACTAATAAAACCTGTAGATGAGGCCCCTAGGGTAATAAGAATATATTTACTTCTGGAAAATAGTTTGTGTTTTGAGGGAGTCCTGGTCTAATATACAAAATGTGCTAGTTAACAGTTTGGTAAATGGAAAGATTTGGATAGTGCCAATACATTTGGCAGTATTTGGATTCTTCTTGCTTGATACTAATAGAAATCCATTTTCTCTCATATAGTCTATTTCTCCTTTGTGCCAGTGAATAAATTCATAAGTTTATAAATTGTGAAATTCTTTGTGCCATATCATGAGAGCAGAAAATTCTTAGCTGTCATGTGAACTCATCATCTTTAAATGTGTGAAGAAAGCTGTAAAGATGGCTCATTCTGGCCCTGTAACACATTCTAAATCTCACTGTCAGTTCCAAAGCTTCACTTAACCTTTTACACAGGACTTTAATTTTTTGTTGTTGTTAATTCTTTCCTAGATAATTGACAAATTAAGTCCATTTTTTATATTGAAAGAATTTTGTCTTGGGGTACAATTTTCAAAGAGCAGTCATAACCACAGAAGACATACTAATTTGAAAAATTTTGTTAAGACTTATTAATATCAAAAGGTTGAAGAAATCATTCAGTATTACTTAATATGTTTCCTGACTCTTAAATTCTGCAAGAATGTAGAGGAAAGGATTTGATTTTAGGTGTTGTTTTGTTAATCAAAATATTCATACTGCTACTCATGAAATTAAAATATTATGCCATAGTAAATGAGTACCATCTGGGCTGTATGTTTTTCTACCTCCTCTAAAGAACACAATGCAAAGGAAGGTATGCAAAGCAACAGATCATGCTCATTTAACTATACTTATGGATACCTGATATGGTATAATAGGAGTATTACTTTGAAGTTGTGTATAAATGAAATCATGGTTTATCACATGGTAAATGTACCAGGAAGGCACCAATATAAAAGAATACTAAGAAGATTGCTTTTGTGCTATAAAGAATCTTAACTCTTTATTTTGGCAAGTTTGTATTTTCATTGTATGGATTTCTGTCACTCGTTTGAATATTGTCCATGTTTTGTTTTCTTTTGGTTTTAATCCAGCTATAATATTTGAGCCATGCAATAATGAAATGTTACTCATTTATTGGCCTGCTCTAATTAAACTCTCCTCTTCTGACTTACCTCCTACCCTGCTTGCTTCTTATTCCTAGATAGATGAAACCATGCTTATATCACAGTGTTTTCCTGCATAAAACCTATAAACACACACACACAAACACACAAAATACATATCCTCAGAGTGTTTGTTTAACATATTTATTCCTTTGATATCGCTTTTCTAATCAAGGATATGGGTCATTACAAAAGATGGTAAAGTTTTTGTTATACAATACTTTTACCTGTTTGTAGTATGCCTGCCTTCTTTCTGGTATTCTCTTAGGTTGTGTAGTATTACTGACCTAGGTATTCAAATCATATTTCCATTTCTTATCCAAGGTATTACTTACACAGATTCCTTATCTGAACCTGCATCTTAAACTGGTGGGCAGGATTTGTGATAACATAGACAATATAGCTAGTTCAGCCCAGCACATGAGTACTTAAGAAATAGTAGCCTTCATTGACAGTATTTTCCTCATGAAATGTATGGCAAAATTCCTATGGGTATACAAACAAATGGAAATTAATTTAGAAATAATCTTCCCTCATAATAACAAGGACTAGAAACAAAGAATTCATAGCATGCATGAGACCAATTTATTGGAATATCTAACGTTGACTTCTGTCCCCCAGAAAAATGATTCAAAGTATAGTCTATTTTTAGTAGCCACATATACTTTCATAGCATTTGTCCACGTATATTTAATTAAATAACACATTCATTAGAGAATACATATCTAGATCTTTGCAAAACTATACAGTGCTCAAATTTAAGGATTTTAAATTCTGTAAAAAAGAAAAATTTCTTACCAGGCTACTGAAGAGCATTTCATATGGAAAATTTTAGATGATTACAAATCTTAAAATCCACTAAAATTGTAAAATGTACTAGTGATATCCATCGAACTCTTCAGGTAATTTTAGCTATTTAGATAGAAAAATTTATATCTGAGCAAGGGGTTTTCTTTTAGGAATCAGTGATGAGTAGAAAGAGCGCTGGTTTTGAAGCAAGAATGTTAACTTTTTCTAGCAACGTCTAACTTGATGAAAAGCTACAAAAACTCTCAGGTAACTACTAAACAGACTTTACCCTGAGTAGCTGGCAAGATCAGTTAAGGCATGATTGGGGTGGAAAAGCTGAGCAAAGAGTATACAGAAACTCAGTACTATATTTGAAATTTCCTGTAAATCTAAAAGTATTTTGAAATAAAAAGTTGTTTTAAAAAGTCAGAGTTATTGAGCTTCAGTTTCTTCATCTATAAAATGAAAATGTAATAGCTGATCTTCATAGCTGCCAGTTATTCAGAGGATGGGCACATAAAGCAGTAAATAAAATGTTAAAATGCTGCTGTTCTGTGCTATAATTATTCCTCACTTCCCCCATTTGCTAACTAATTGTCCCTTTCTCTTACTGCCAACTTGTCATTTGCTTCTTTAAAGTATTTGTGGTTACTTTATTTAAGTTGAAATACTGCCTCACATTGCCTAGTCACTAAAACACTTCTCCTTTCTTCATCCATCTTTTGTAATCCATTCCACACGCACTTGGCATGCCTTCCTTAATAAGCCTTCTTACCTAAGTACTGGGCCTAATGGCCACTGACATTTAATCAAATAACAGTTATAATACATTTGCTCATAAGAAAGGAGAATAAAATTTGGGCACTGACATCTAA
This sequence comes from Geosciurus inauris, assembly GCA_004024805.1. NCBI lineage: Eukaryota > Metazoa > Chordata > Mammalia > Rodentia > Sciuridae > Geosciurus > Geosciurus inauris. Next base: position 51,796 of record PVHX01011331.1, on the reverse strand, counting down.
GAGGATGGGAATTTTATCATTAGATATCTTAACAGAATCCATTTTTGTTAAATAACCATAATTATGGGTTTTGCCTGTCTGATTCCAGGGAATTTTGCTATTCTATATTCTTTGAAGCCCAAGAGGTAACCGTTGTGCTCAGGCTACTTGAAATACCCATACTGAATGGAAATACAGCAAGGCCTCTTCAAATCAGTCTCTGCAGGACTCTTCCTTTTAGAGTTTTACACTCTCGATTATTTTAACTTTTTAAAAAATGTTTTGAAATTGGCTATGTAGACTTCTAAGATAAGAATCGAAAACAGAAATTTTCTGAAGATAGAATTTTCTGAAGATTTTTCTTGTTATGTATTTAGGAAGCTGTTTATTGCATTTGAAACAAAATTAGTTTTGACTGTTTTGCTTATTGCTATATTCTTATGATAGTCATATTTGATGAAAAGGATGATTTTTCTTTTTTTCAACGTTAGTCATTCACTCCATGTCTTGCCACATCAGGAAATCATTGTCTCCCTTTTGTGTGAACTCGTGCTCCTAGCAGGTCAGCCTCTGTGGAAGGTCTGTTGATGAGTTGTCTCTGACTCATGAAAACAACTCAGCTAATTGTGAGAAAAGAAACTGTAGATTTAATATGATCAAATGCTTTCTTTTTAGGGGAATAAACAATTAACTTGATTTGTTTCTAGTCTTAAATGTTGTTAAATTGTAAAAGCCTATTTTTCCTCTATAATATATTCCTTTGAGAACATACTGTTCTAGTGGCTTCATTTCTTGACTGGAGCATAATTTAATAGCCTTCATTATTCATCTTTTTATAGCTGTTTCTTTTTGAAATTTTAAAACATGATTCAGATTTACTGTTAATCAAGTTTTTTGATACCCCCATTTCTTTTTCAGCTTATCTGCAACAATATTTTCTTTCAGTTGAAAATTCCTACTGTATAATTTAACCATCTTAAGATATCTTCTTTGTTAGAATACTTAAGGCTTACTACATAGATTTTCAAATATAAACAGAGAGTGAAACTATCAGCAAATTATAGGTAGTAAATGCTGTAAACTGACCATCTAAATATATCTCTGCTGCTCATTAACTTTTCTGGCAACAGTAGGGTAGCTCTCAGAAAGGGTATAGGGTGAAGAGATGAGAGGCCCTAGAGTGTTGACTCATAAGAGTTTAATGCAGTGGCTGTGTTCTGGACCGTGTGGTAGCAGCTCTCTTTCCTAAGTGTTCTACAGATAAGCCTGTCGTTTGCACAATAGGCCATGTTGTTAGAACCAAGGAGAGGTTTGATAGAAATGACACAACATGATTCACATTTGTAAGAGATTACTCTGACTGATTCGTTGTTCCTTTGATATCATGGACATCCTGTGAGTCTCACATGTGAAATGGCCTCTGTTTTGAAGTCTGAAAACACTGTGTTTGGTGTTTGTTCCTTAAAGGGCAAACAGTGTAGGCTAGTACAGTCGAAGCAGGAAGACCCTTTAGGAAACTATTACAGTAATTCAGGGGAGATGATGATGATAGTTGAGACCAGAGGAGTAGTAGTTAAGGTGGAGGATGATGAATGTGGTTTATTTCAGATACCATTTAGACAGTAGCATAATGGAACTTGCTTAAAAGGAATTATTAATGAATTAATCTGTGATAAGCATTTCATTTTCACTGAAAACTTAAATATGCCACATAATAGCAACTAAGGGAGATTACAAGCTGTTCTGTCCAGTTTCATAATCCATGAGGAAGGTGGTGAGGGCCATGTTGCACTGACAGACTTCCTTTTCACAAGATTTTAATTTAAAGATGCCAGAATTTCAGATTATGTAAGTAAGCCAGGCTCTGTTGAGTGTGCATGTTTGACCACCTGAGAATCTGATCTTGGCTAAACCAAGCTGGAAAGATCTACAGTTCTAACTCAAAGTTAAAAAGAAAGTATTTTGTGCAGTAATGCTTTGTATACGTATTTTCCAGGCAGTGTTCTGAGGTTTTACCTGAAATGACTAAAATATTTAATGGGTATCCTTATAAATTTGCCTTATACTGTTGTCAGCTCATCTGGATATTGCATAAACCTCTGAGACTTTTTAGGAGTATTATTCAGAACACTTAAAATATCTTACATATTAACCTAGTATGCTAACTTTTATGTATACTGTCAATTAAAAATGCACAAAAAGGGTTATAGCGTCCTCCATTGGGGAAACAAATTAAAAGAAGATGTTTAATCTTCTATTAATCTAAACAATTAGTTTGAGCAGAAACTTACATAGCCTTTTATGTTATTTGTCAATTTTGGTATTCCAGAGCCTGTTTACAACATCAGGGAAATAGTAGCAAAGTTTATTACACTAATGTGATTTACATGAAATTATATTGTATGGTACTATATTATTTTTTTAAATGATAGTTTTCTTAGCATACCTTTTATTCCAGGACAGGAAATATACAGAATTTCCCTAAACTACTAGTTTAATATATTGAGATTAAAACTTTTTAAGACATTAAACCATTTTTAAATGTATTATTTTGATTTTAATACCTATATTTTATTATATAATCAATTTATGCTCATTCTTCCCCCTACCAGGTACTGATATAATCTTTATTGATTAAATAACTGAAAAGTCAAAGATGGCCACATACTAAAAGTGATCTTGCATTTTATAGCAAAGTAGGCGTTTTTTTCTCCACAATTTTTAATTGGTGCATTATAGTTGAACATACTGATGGAGTTTTATGCCCAATTTTGATAACTCAAAATACATTAAAAAGTAAAAAGCCTTACATTCACCTTAACTAATGTTTTTAGTTAAATTGGGTATAGATTGAAAATGTAGAATCCATTATTTTGAATCAACTCCATTATGAACTAAAACCTATATATCCTTTTTTTTATTTTTTTCAGTGATGCTTTGTACTTGCTGAGAACTACTTAGTTTGAGCACACAATTCTTTTTAAGCCTCTTGAGTGTTCTAGAGTCTACAGATATTTCTTTAGTAAACTTCACATAGTTACTGTAATACATTCTTAGTTCCTTTGACACACACACACACACAAATCGGTACATTGTGAAAGTGAGTTGTATTTTTTTCAGTTCTATGATTCAGTGAAAATTCTGAGTCAAATTGAAATGAACTTAGATTTTAAGACTATATTCAAAATTCTGAATTGGTTCCCTAACTGTTGCAGTAGCATCCTTCATTGTGTGGATGTGTCTTCATCTTTTTTCTTTTTCTTTCTTCTCCTCTACAATCCTCCACCCCTACCTTTTACTGAGAACATATATTCAAGCCTATGTTGTTTCTCTTTCTGCCTCTTGGGTAACTGCTTTGATTGTGTGTGCATGTGTGTAGATATTTAACGATTTCCTGTAAATCAAGCAAATTTAGCTCAAAAGGAAAGATTATGTTTAAAAATCTTTTTCTTTTCCTGGTTGTAATTCACTGTAAATAAAAAAAATACTAAAACATTACTGAAATGTGTAACTGAAAAAGTAAAAGTTACCTACAATCCCACCTCCAAAGTTGAATACTATTAAAACATAATATATATTCTCTCAGAGTTTCCCCCCATGTTTGCAGGCACACATGTGCGTATATAGTTTGCAACCTGGTCATTTCAATTAATAATACATTCCTGAAGCTATCATCCATCCTTCCCCTACACCCTTGCTAAATTGCCCAGGCTGGCCTCAAACCCACAATCCTCCCACCTCAGCCTCCCAAATACTGAGGACTATAAGTATGCACCACTATATCTGTCTACATGAAGCTGTAGTCTTTAAGAAGAGACAGAAGTAGGGACTGGGATTGTGGCTCAGTGGTAGAGCACTTGCCTCACACATGTGAGGCACTGGGTTCGATCCTCAGCACCACATAAAAATAAATAAACAAAATAAAGATGTTGTGTCCATCTATAACTAAAAAATACATATGTTAAAAAAAGAAGAGCTGTGTAAGTAACACACATAGAAAAGTGGAACAGGGGGTACAATAAAAGAATAAATATTTTTCAGATGGAGAAATCAGCATAAACTGTGACATCTTCAGAAAAAGAAAAAAAAAACTTCTGGGAGGAGGTGGAACCTATGCTCGTCCTTGAAGATAGGAAATAAATTACTATGGGGATGAAGGAGGGGATGACTAGCACAGTAATGGAGGAGTAGGAAGCAACAAAACATGGCAAGTGTGGCATAAATGTTAGGGTTGAGTGAGAACAGCATGCCTAGGTAGACTGGCCCAGGTTATGGCTGTATTTGGAACGAAGGCAGTTGCACTTGAGTTTGATGCATTAATCAGCTGAGAGCTATTTGTTTATGAGGCGAGGTATAAAAACAGTAGAGGAGGTTGTAGAATACCTACTGTGTGAAGTTTTGCCGTGTGCCAGAGCCTTTTATGTTTTTATTCAAAATAGTTTTATCCAGAATAGGTTAGGAGAGGAAGGATATATGAAAGAACTAGCCAGGAACCTGTTACAGCGTCTCAGGCCCCAAATGATGAGTTGTGCTGTAGAATGAAAAGAAGGGGAACTCTACCAAGTGTTTGGAGGAAAGCTTACTTGACTTAAGGGTAGAGAAATCTACTAAATTATAAAATAACTCAAGCAAAATGAGCACACTATCACAGTAAGCCCTTTCGCATATTTTTAAATGAACTTTCTATGAAAAGTTCTAACTTCAATTAACATGAAGTTGCTTGTGTCTTTGACAACTACTTTCAGTGAGGACAATCACCATTTTTCCTGCCAATACCATTCTAATGGTGGATTACTTGAGCAGTATGCACATTTAACCTCTCTGAGTACTTTCACTGAAGCATATTCAACAGTTACAGAAGATATCTGCTGCCATTATCTCTTAGCAGTTTCTCAACACCCATGGCATTCATCTTTCTTCAGTAAAAGAATTAGACAACATAACTGTCAAATCAAACTGAAAGTTCATCTGCTGTCACTTCTGCCTCAAATCTCTTAAAAACCATTATTTTTACTGCTCTTAGAAGTCTTACAATTAAAATGCAAAGTCCCTTCTGCATAGAAAAGAAAAAACTCCAAATGGCAGCATCATTCAGAATTGGTACAAAATGTGAATTATGGAATTTTGGGGCATTCAACATGTATGTATGATGTATATCCTTCTGTATACTGCAGAAGGACACTGACAAATAAGTAAACCCCAGACACTGCTGAAGAAACTTCCGACAACTCACTGTAGGTAAGGAAACTGAGGTCCAGAAATGTGAAAGGGCTTACTGTGATAGTGTGCTCATTTTGCTTGCGTCATTTTATAATTTAGTAGATTTCTCTACCCTCCCCCAAAATTATGTACCAAGAGTCTGTTATGTTCAAGATATTGAATTAACTATTGTGAGTACTAAATATGTAGTGATATTTCCTTTCCTGTTTTCATTTAGATAGTACCTAGAAAATGATCAAAGCTTAAATGCTAGAGGAATTAAAAAAACTAAGATACTTAAGGAACAAAAGAGGTTAGGCACTGGAGAGGGTCTCTGAATGGAATGAAGCTAGCCATAATAATTGAAAACCCTTCAGATGTTTCATTCTTCTGGTATAGAAATCTGCCTTATAAATTTGTTTTACAATAACCAGAGAAAGCTATAACTTCTTGGTAGTCAGTATATAGTAACATAGCTATTCTCTTTTATCTCTTTTATTCAGTTAAATTTTAAAAATATTTTTAAATATTTTTGAATGTTTGGGAAATTTTAGGAATAATTCTTCCAAAAGCAATTTTTCCAATACTTGACTACATTGCAGTACTAGTAAACTTTAATTATAGAAAGAATAAGTACATTATGTATTTTTCTGAATATCCAAGAACACTGTTGTTGACATCTAAAGAAACCAGGGAGTGGATATAGTTGGTAGATTAAGCAGAAGATAAAGTGAATTTGTAGATACAAGACCATCACCAGTGTGATCATGACCTTATGTTCATGTGGCAATCTGAGATAAGAAAATATTGTGTGATTTGAAATTTTTCAATATGAATAAAAGCTGTGATAAACCAGCTATGATTTTTCAGTGATTTTTACTTTGGAGATTTGTGTTTTCAATATTCTAGCAACACAATATCTTTTTTATTCCTGTTTCATGACCCCTATAGAATGGTCAGATGGATTTTATACTCCCTTTAAAGTGACACTTTTAAAATTATGTTGCAGGCTAGGGATATAGCTCAGTTGGTAGAGTGCTTGCCTTGCATGCACAGGTCCCTGGGTTCAATCCCCAGCACCAAAAAAAAAAAAAAAAGAATTGGTATTCTAATACTTCTGAAGTATTCTAATACTTCAGAATAAGCTAAAACCTAAACGGAGTACAAATTCATTACAGTGAATATGATAGATATGCGAGCACTCTTTTACTGAGCTACATACATCCCAAGCCCTTTTTATTTTTTATTTTGAGACAGTCTCAGTAAGTTGGTCAGGCTAGCCTTGAACTTGTAATCTTCTTGCCTTGGCCTCCCCGGTAGCTGGAATTACAGGCATGCACAGCCATACTTGGTCCTAAGTAACTCTTTTTCTAAGAAATTTTGTGTACTTAGGGCCTAAGTCTTACCTCTAGCTTTGCCTCTTTATTGAAAGTTTTTTTATTAACTTCTCTAAATCATAGTGTCCTCAGTGTCCTCAGTTGTAAAATGGAGTTATTAAAACTTTATCATAGAGTTTTTGCTGTTCTGTGTAAAGAGGAGGAATTTTGTTTTGGTCATGTTATTATAGTAGACTTATGATTTTTTTCCCTTTGCACTTTGTCCAGAGATTTCTTACAGTACCAAGATTAGAAAAGAACTGTCAGTGAACACTTTAATATGGGTTGGAGTCTGAATGGGTGATCTGAATAGAGGCCAAGTGAAGAGGGAATTTGCATACCACAAAGAATTAGAGTCAAACTAATTTAATGTATGTTTGGGGTCTTGATTTCTTTGAATGGGTCATCATTGGCTTAAACGCTGCCTACCCTGTCTGGAATTCATATAATTTGATTACAGTTTCTTCGGTTTCTGGTTTTAGAACAGCCAAGGAAGATACTGGAGTATCTTTGGGGATATATACTAAACTATAGTATAGTTTGGGGATAGCTTTTTTATATTTCCAATAAGCTGGCGTAGGAATTGGAAGTCCTCAGCATCATTTCTAACTTGGTCACCTTCAGCAAATCACGTCTCTCTGAACTTCAGTTACCTTGTCTTTTTAAAATGAAGAGGACTGAACAAGATAAACATTAAGCTACTCTCTAGCTATAGTAGTACACCATGCCTATAAATAAATCCTTGCTGTTGGGTCAACTGCCATGCATTCAGTGTTTCCGGTGTGCTAGGTGCTGGATAAAGGCTTGCTATGAATGTTCCAGGGCCTGCTTCCTTATGCCCTTCAGATCAAAGCTTAAATGCTAGAGGAATTTAAAAAACTAAGATACTTAAGGAACAAAAGAGGTTAGGCACTGGAGAGGGTCTCTGAATGGAATGAAGCTAGCCATAATAATTGAAAACCCTTCAGATGTTTATAGCTATCTCTGAAATGTAGTCAGATGGATAGGCATTGCAGTCCAAAAATGTTCCAGCTAAACATTTCACTCAAAGCTGGCCATCCTCACAACCTTAATTTCTTAGAATAAGTTTTCCTGATTTAAATGTCTAAAATCACTTATTGCAGATATAACAACTATCTAAGCACATGTACAGATGCCAACTCTTGATTATTCAACTTGGTAGAAGAAAAAGCATTAAGAATCCATTTAGGAACCTTCTCTTTTTTCCCACAGCTAGTTTATCTAAGTCTTTTTTGTCTAAATGTGTCAAGTAGATGAGGCTGTTTAATAAGAGAACAGCAGAGAACATATTAGGAATGCAGAGATAATTAAAGACTGGTTGCGTTATGGTGATAGACATTATTTGCCCTGTAGAATAAAATGATAGCATTTGTTCATTCAAAAATGTTCATTGCTTGTTTTACCATGTGTCTCCTATTTTTCTGGGAGCTAGAAATTCAAACCTGAGAAGTTCTTGCTATACTCAGACACAGACAAATATATATATGTATGAATGGCACAATGTAATCCATTTTATAGCATTTTTTAAATAAACACATTATTAACCTTAAGGATAGTACTTCTGATACATACACACTCGTCTACACATGCCAATATGTTTGTGTGAACACTTTATACATGTAAGATATTTGCTTATATATGCCTCAAAAGGACACTTGAACCTAGAGGGTAAATAAACATGAGAAATCTGGGTCTGTCTGTACATGTGTGTTTGTGGGGAAGTATTGGGGTGGAGGTAAGGCAAAATAGGAGAGAAGGAGGGAAAAGGGAAAAGAGGGAGAAAGATAAGGAAGGGAATAAACAGTGCTCTTAGAAGGAACCACAGAAGTTAGTAATTTTTACCATAACTTCTACCATCCTATCCCTCTTTTCTGCATTGAGCTCTAGCTAGTACACCATTATTCAGTCTATCAGCTGATATTATCAGTGAAAATCGACTACCCACTAAAATTAAACAGGGAAAAAAGAATGACTTCAGTTTTAAAAATACAAGAACATCCACAGACATTAGAGGAAATAGTCCTTATGTGCTCCAAAAACTGTGATAAGATAACTTGCTAAAAGTCCTTCTACAGCAGGAAAAAAAAAATTAAATCTCAGGGATTTTTTTTCCTTTATAGGCCAGAAACTCATTCTAAGAAGTACCAGCCTGTCTCATTTCAAATGTTCTCCTTACCAAGGAAGCGGAAGTGGTCATATCCTTTCCCACCAAACCGTGGGTGAATTATAATTATCCTACCTCTTGTGGGACAGTGAAGCAGCAAACATCTGCTATACTGAATCAAAAAACCCACGAATGAAACTATACCAAACTGTGAATCATACCTGGACTCAGATTAAAGGATCTGTGTTGTGTTTACCTTTTTTTTTCTTTGCAATTTAAAAAGGATTTGTTAACTGTGGCACCAAGTTCTGAGGGGAAATATGGATTTCATTTGCTGAGTCCATTGACTAACATTGAAAAACATTACAGTTTTAAAGCAGATGAACAATAATAGTTAATAATAGTTTTTTTGTTTGGTTGGTTTATTATCCCCTCACAGTTTTTTTTTTTCTTTAAAAGGATAGTCTAGTAAGAAACTTTAGAAGCATATATAGTCTAAGAAATCTGGTCCTTTAGTTTTAGTTTCAGTAACACAGTAGAAATAATATTTTAAACTTGATTTCAAAAGAAGCAAGTTTCACAACTACTGTTACTTATCATGATTTTATGTGTCATGGTATATAATGTAGCATTTGGTAGTACCTAACTATTTGCCTGGAGTAAGAAAAGCAGAATAATACTTCAAAATTAAGTTTCAGCTGTGAAAATGTATATAATGCTCTACTTCCTTGAAAACTTTTTGTCTTTTTATTTTTATCGTTAGAGGGCAGAAAGACAGACTCGAAGTATGGATTCAGCTCAATATGCAGAGTTCTGTGAAAGTCGACAATTAAGCTTCTGTAAGTAAGCATTTAACTGCTTAATCATATGTAAATATATAAGAGATATGTGTTATAGATGCACAAAACTGACCTGCTCTTTGTTCCTTAGAAGCTGGTGTATTTAACATATACATAGTGTATTGTAATATATACATAGTGTATATATATATTTAATATATACATAGTGTGTTGCTATTACAGAAACAACCTGCATTTTGGGGAGCCTATAAGATTTTACCACATTCTATTGTTTTGCAGTTAATACTATTAAGAGGCACTAAAGGGCACTAGTAATATACAGAGTTATGTTAATTATTCATATTACCTAGTCAGAAAAATTTCCATTTTAATTTATTTTCCAGTTTCTTGGTCATATTTATGCTAGTATTGGTGACTCTAGTTAATCCACAATGGGCTCTGATAGTACAGTCATGACATTTCAACGCCCCTAGTATTAATTATAAATACCAAACTTTGCCTTTATGCATAATCATATTTCCACAAATGAGTATATCAGTAGTCTTTTCCATTTTTGTCTTTATCCTCCTGCTGTGGCATGCATTCAGCATTAGCCAAATTCATTAGTCTGTACTTTTCTAACATGAATAACCTACCAGTATTATTACTACTTTCCCATCATTGAATACCAGCTTATTAAAAGTACATAAAGACTCATAGTAATGAGCTGGATAGTGAAGCAAAACATCTTGACAGCAGCAGTTCAGTTCAGATGACTAAGGCTCTTGGTGTAAGGGTCAGAGTGAAAGTGTGATGAAAAGTCCAGTTAAAAATATGATGAAGTAGCACATGACCTTGATTTGAGGGATTATAGAAACAATGATGTCTTCAAACAAAAAGCTATTATCTGGTCATAATAACAGAGTATTTGATTTGGGGGAAAAAATGAGAGCTTCATTAATAGTTCAGAAAGTGCAAATAAATGACACATTTCAAACAGTGCCCCATGTAAATGTCAGTAAAATATAGGAAAACATGTTTTGGAAGTTTTTTTCCTAACTAAATATACTTTCCAATCTAACAATTTGGCAGCGTACATCTGTGAAGCATTAAGTAAATGACACTTCAGATCATGGCAATTTCACCAAATGAGAGGTTTTTGTATTATAATTTTTAGGTTTAAAAATGGCATTTAAGTCTTTTATAAGTATAAATCTCCAGTTTATAAAATAATGTTTAGTGTAATAAAACTATTTTTTAAATATTTTAAATTTAATTCACTTAAAGGAACAGAAGTAGTATTTCACACTAAAACTGACAATCTTAAGTTCTCATGCCTTTCATTTGAAAATTAGATTTTTGGTTACTTTTTGCTTTTAACAAAAATATAGATTAAAATTAATATTTTCCCTCTCTGTATAAAATAATTGTAATCTCAACAGTACATTATGCTTAATTTTCTTTTCTGTAGAAAGAAGGAATTCAATCTGAAAAATTTGTTCAAACACTATCCATAGAAACTTCATTATGAAACCTTGGTGGAATAATGTGTTTTACATGACAGAATACTGAGGTTGAGAATACATTGTCCAAGTGAGTCACCAAATTTAGAAAGCTATTCCTGTACTTATTAGACTGTTAGGTTCTTTTCCTTCTTATCCTGATAAATAATTACCAAAATATAGGAAATCTGATTCTGCCATATTGTTCATGGCAGTTGCTGGTATTACTGGTACATTTTAAAATAATGAGTCTATAACTTTTTAGGCAATGGAGCAAAACATCTTTACAGCATGAGTTCAGTAATGACTAAGGCTCTTGGTTTGTATTTTGTTTGTATATAAGTCAGTCATTTTACTTAAAAAGTCTTTAAAATCAATCAATCTCTCTCTCTCTCTCTCTCTCTCTCTGTTTTTTAAGTACTGGTAACTGTACCCAGACAGAGCCACATTCCCAACCATCCCCACTTTCCTTTTTCTTTCTTTCTTTCTTTCTTTTTTTTTTAAGGCAGGATTTCACCAAGTTGCTAAGGCTGATCTTAAACTTGTGATCCTCCTCCCTCAGCCTCCCAAGTTGCTAGGATTACAGGTGTGTGCACCCCCACCTGGCTAAATCTTTTAAAATCTAACATTAGCATTGACTCACAAAACTTCCTTTAATTATGGTTTATCTGGTAAATTATATTTCTAATTCTTTCAAACTTAGTTTTAGTTTTTCTGAATAATTAATATCTAGATTTTCTTTTTAATCATATCAAAGAGTTAATTTTAATTGGTGAGTTCAAATTATGTCTAGTCACTTATATATTTGAGTTTATCTATGCTGTTATATTTTGTGTTTTAAATGTACTGTGCCGTTTTATTTGCTTTCCCCTCTCCTTTTCTATGTTCTTTTGGATTCATATGGTTTTATTCATTTCATTTTCCTCTGCTAGTTTATATTTCCTATATTGTATTGTGCCCTTTCAGTTACTTTTTTTTTTCAATTTACACACTTGACAATATTTTAAAATATTAATAATTTAAACTTTTCTTCTGGTGTAATGTCATTATTCCTGAGACTCTGTGAATGCTTAAAGTGCTCATTTTTGTCTTAAAATGGCTTCATTTTCTTGCCATAATTAAATGATTGTTCAGGTAGGCAGGAAATTGTGGATTATAGTTATTTGTTCAAATATGATTCCATTCTCCTTTTGCCCCTGTTAGAAAACTACTGTCCTTTTAGTTGTTCTGTATTTTTCTTGTGAGAGAAACCTTAAGAGAATGAAGACATTGCCTGAGGGCCTATTGCTATTGGGAAATGAGCAGGCTAGCTAACAGTAGCTGCCCAGTGAATATGTATAGAAAGAAGGGAATAAGGAACCCTTACTCTGTGGGTTCCAGGGGAAACCATACCGTCTGAGGAAGGCTATTTTTAATTAATGCAAAGAATAGTGATTTTGAAGAGGTTGAAGTCACAGATTTCTTGGTGAGAACAGATGTAGTAGAAATCATGACATATTAGGCAGGAGTGGGAAAATAGAATATTGCTAGAAATTTTAAGTTGGCTAGTAATCATTGATAAGAAATGTAAAAAGTGTATGAGATTAACCTTAAATTTCTGTATGAAATTATAATGTAAAGTTGTTCTAAGTGTAGCCTAGACTGAAAACTCAGGTACTATAAGAAAGCTGATGATGCTAGGAACTGATGGGCATCCTTCAGGATTCTACTTAAATTATTAATCATTTACCCATTTTCCTGATATATTGGGAAGAGGAGCAAAGAAGAAACTCATTTGTTCAGAAGCCCCCTCACCTCTTGATAAAAATGAACTGTTACAGAACTGTTACAGCTGGTGATTGTTGTGCCTCTTTTGCTAAAATCAATTATACCCTGGAAGAATCAGTCTCTGAAGCAGTCCTTTTCCAGAAGACAGGAAAGGAGCTAGCTCTGAGAATGTTCACCTGTTGGTGGGTGGAACAGCAATAATGCAAGTGGTTTATGGGACTTCTGTGTATCTTTTTCGATACATAGAAGAGTTTGGACTCTGTCTTTTTGTTAAAGAAATATCTTTTTTTATTCATTTCTTTATTTATTTCTTTTAGAAACACTTCTTATGAGTCTGCTAAGGCCAGGCTTTATTTTATTTTCTGGGGATACAGTGGTAGATGCATAGTCCTTGTTCCTAGTCTAGCAAGCTACTAATTCGCTTGCTTATATGCGTAGATCTGACTGAATACTAATAATCATCCTTTTCTTAACTTTGAAAATAAAATTTTTAGAGCGTAGTCACTAAATATGTTTCTGTGTTCCTAATGATTTGACAAAGGGAGACGTGAATAAGGTACATTTTCTTGATCTTGCCAGATTGCTTCCTGGTGACTTTAATTTCAGAAGTATTCCACAGATGTATAGCAAGTGTTTGTGAGCAACATTCCAGCTTACTAGATAGATGGAATGTTGCATGTCAGAATATGTGGAAGATGAGTTACTGCAAGGAGATAAATTTAAGAGGGCTTATCATAATTCTGCCTCATTTGACAGCTTTAGATACAGCAGGATTTCATGTCTTCTGTGATTTATTTAAAACAAAACTTCTGTGTATGGAATCCATGAAGATTCTATCTATAAGGATTAAAATGCCATACTGAGTAACTGGTAAGTGTTTTGTAGGCCAGTGGGACCACGTTAATCTAAAGAATAATAAGTAGGAGCCAGTCGCCGTGGTGCACATTTATAATCCCAGCACTTTGGGAGGCTGAGGCAGGAGAATGGCAAGGCACTAAGCAACTCAGTGAGACCCTATCTCTACATAAAATACAAAATAGGGCTGGGGATGTGGCTCAGTGCAATCCATGAGTTCAATCCCCAGTACCAAAAAAAAAAAGAAGAAGAAGAAGTAGGTTTTTTTAGAAGATGATAGATTTGATTAAAATCTTTTCTATCAATCATTTTTCCTCTAGATTACTAGTTAAATTAGTAATGTCTAAGGAAAGCTGTATATCAAATTAGATTTTTCTTAGTACTGTGGCAGTTTGGAGATATTTAATTGAACATTCCATATTTCTTGGTTCCATATATGCAAGGTACTATTAGGTATGCAGAGAGACTTGAGTCATGATCTTTGCCCACAAAGAACTTATAATATGGTTTGAAAAATGATAAGCACATATGAAAGATACATGGTGATTTTAATACATGGCTAGAATGGGGAAGTATATCCATGGCCTGTATGGTCAGAATTCATATGAATGATGAAGAGAGATGGGAGAGCAGTCCATGGAAGGAAAAGAGCAGGAATGACCACAAAAAGGGTTATGCTCAAGGTCATGTGAGAGCTAAATATGGAAGTAATGTAAAGGCTGGCTGGAATCAGCCTGAATGGTTTTCAGAGTCAGGTTTAAGAATTTGGACATCTTAATCCAGAAAACATAGCTACAAGTTTAAATCAGGCCAGATTTAAATTTATTTAATTCTAAATTCACAACTTTGAATCTTTTCTAGTAATAGACACATTTTGAAAAGTATTGGACAATTTTTGTATGTTCCTTTCTTCATCACAGCTCTTCTAGTTTTTTCTTGCCATGAGTGTAAATTAAAGTTACATCAAGTCAACGTGGTAGTGCATGCCTGTAATCCCAGTGACTCTGGAGCTGAGGCAGGAAGATTGCAAGTTCAAAGCCAGCCTCAGCAACTTAGCAAGGCCCTAAGCAACTTAGGGAAACCCTGTCTCAAAATTAAAAAGGACTGTGACATGGCTCTGTGGTTAAACACCTCTGGATACAAAAAATAAATAAAACAGTAAAAAATAAAAGCATTAAATCAAGCAAACAACTCTCTATTGCTGTCACTTAGTAGTGGCCAGTGGTAACATATTCTGAAGCAATATGAAAAGTACTAAAACTGTAAGTACTTTAGTATATTATGTCATGTGCCACAGATACAAACTAAAGGACTCAAATGCATAGGAATTTTTTTCTTTTTTTTTTTTAATATTTTTTTAGTTGTAGATGGATACAATATCTTTATTTTATTTGTTTATTTTTATGTGGTGCTGAGGATCGAACCCAGTGCCCCACACATACAAGGCAAGTGCTCTACCACTGAGCTACAATTCCAGCCCAAATGCACAGGGATTTCTTAAAGGCAGTCATTGTGTTGCTTTGTAACCAAGAATTGAAACTTGTACATCTTTTCTTTTCCTTGGATGGGAAGGCGATGTACCAGAGGTTGAACCCAGGAGCGCTTAACCACTGAGTCACATCCCTAGCCCTTTTTAATTTTTTTATTTTGAAACAGGGTCTTGCTAAGTTGCTTAGGGTCTCCCTAAATTGCTGAGGCTGGCCTCGAACCTGCAGTCCTCCTGCATCTCTGGGATTAGAGACCTGCACCACCGTGTCTGGCAAAACTTGTATTTCTTGGGACTAGAAAACCTACACATGATATTCATGATATAAGATCAAAAACATTGCTTTGCTTTTATAGGAATTATTTTTTCTATGTAATTCTCAGGAAAGGTGTTTTAAATTTTGTGGTAGTACAAGTAGTATTAAGATACTTTAAAAATGAAATTTTTCCACTTGTTTTTTTAATTACTAGCCAAAAAAGCTTCCAAATTTCGAGACTGGTTGGACTGCAGCAGCATGGAGATAAAACCCAATGTTGTCGCTATGGAAATTTTAGCATATTTAGCATATGAAACAGTGGCACAGGTAAGAATTCTAAACTGCTTGTCAAACCACACAGAACTGGTTTCTCCTCATTTCTGTCCTTGATCAGTTCTACTTACACCTTCTTTTTTACCAACCATGAGTTCTCTTCTGACAGTTATATCATTTTGTAGAATTAAATTCAACTGTGTTTCTCTGCATCCTCAGCTCTGGCAGGTGTTAGGGTAGAAAAAGACTCTACTTGTTCTTGATGTTGAACTCTTAAGTCCTCATCTGCCTTAGAGATAATGTTTAAAGTTTGAAAAATGCCTTTCTAGGTATGTGAGGTCTCCTAATGCTCACCCAGATCTGGGTCTGGGATCACTGCTCTCTGCCAGTTTCTCCAAGTATTGGTATCCCCTCTGTACATGTTTATGATGGGAACTCCCAGACTACCCACTTAGAACAGACTACTAAATTGGAATCTCTGGGGTTATAGCCCAAAAATCTGTATTTTAAAATGATCCCCTACTGATTCTGAAATGAGCTTTAAGGACCACTTCCCTAGAAAGTCAAAATATATCATTTGTATTCATGAGTGGGTCCATTAATCAATTAGTGAAAGTCTACGCTCATGTCCACAATACACATTTTTAGATACAGTACTATCAATAACATTTAGAATGTATTGCTTTTAGGCTCACCACTTTAATGATATTCATGATTATTTTCATTGCTCTGATCTTGTAGTTAGTGGATCTGGCTCTTCTTGTGAGACAGGACATGGTAACCAAGGCAGGGGACCCCTTCAGCCATGCCATTTCTGCAACTTTCATTCAATATCACAACTCTCCTGAGGTAAGATCAGAAAATTTGACTTGAACACATTGGTGGATTTTGTTATGTGTCTGTTATTTATATTAGTAGTTCTTTGAAAAAGATTAGTAAAGTATAGCCTCCAGTCAAAAAACTTTAATACATTCATCAAATACTTATTGAGCACTTACTACATGCCAGGACTTGACAGTCTACTTAATAGAATGATTTTGTTTCAATTTTTCTTTTCCTCACTTGGCTTTCCTAGACCTTCAGTGAAGGTGGGATAGTTGCAAAGTATTTTTCATTTCCATGGAAAGTAAACAGCTGGTTTAAGTAATTGAATAACATTGGGAAAAATTATTTCTTTTTGCCTCAAAGATGAGAGAATTGGGCTGGGATGTAGCCCAGTGGTAGAGTGTTTGCTTAGTATGCAGAAGGCCCTGGGTTCAGTCCCCAGCACCTACCTCCAAATTAGAGAATTATTCATATAATTACTAGCATGTATTGATATTTATTAATAGCTTCCCATTTCACTTATTGATTCATCTATAAATATGATTTAAAGATATTTGGTTTATTTAGCTTTAGATTAGCCCTGCCATGTAAAAATCTGATCCTTTTCTGATCTGTTTATGCTGATGGTCTTTCTATATAAGAGGACTATAAAGTCATTTTCTTTCCAGTTTTAAATGTTTCCATAATAACTGTCCACAACATCTCATATACTGAATATTTTCTGTAAACAGCATGTACTTAAAAGCCAGAAATTAAATGTAACACGTTGAATATATTTGTATGTATGACCTTATTTTAACTAATAAAAACAGTAGTTTCATATAATTAAATCCAATAACTATAGAAAAGACATCAAAAACATTAACATCTAAATGTGTAATCACAAAGTGAATTTTAGGTCAAGTTAAGTGAAATGTTTAACCTGTTTGAAAATTGCAAAGCCCTGTGTTATATCTGTACCTAAATTATAAAAGTCTGCTTCCTGTTAATATCTGTAGGTAAGACTAATGACTAAAATAGTTTCAAAGAAGTAATTCTTTGGCCACACCTCTTTGAGAATCTGATGAAAACTACAAACCTCTTTCCCATAAACACATTTGCCAATTTTGCATACAATGTCATGTTGTTCAGCCATTTCTGAAGTCATCTATGATCTAAGGAATCCATAAACCCTATGAATCCCAGGTTTAAATATCTTACTCTTGGGTATTTAGAAAGTACGTTAAGATATCATCAGATATAAAAGTTTGACATCTTTTTATACCTCTTGGAGAATCAGATTGGCTTGAAATCCAAGTAGGAATTAAATGTTTATTCCCATTAAAACTCCATTTCTTTTCTTGGAAAAGGTCATACATCATTATCAGCCAACATACTTTAAAATCCCTAAAGCTTACTGAGTTGATTAAACACTGTTTGTTTTCTTTGTTTCAAACCCAAATTATGATGTCAAAGAACACCCTTTAAAATGTATTTGATGCACATTCACTTTATGAATGTGTGAATAAGTATGCTTTCCATTAACATCAGACAAATTTGTTGTAAAGTTTCTAATTGAGGAAATTTGCTATGAGCGTAACAGGACTAGTTTTCCCTTAACATTCAAGTGATAGGAAGGCTCTTTGCCGTGCCCCTCCCATCCCCAGTTCTCCAGGGTGGCCAAGCTGCCCTGAGCAACTGCTCAGCAACCACAGCCTCTGTTCCCAGCTACATGACAGTTATGAAAAAATGTTCTATGTATGCTGGTTTTCCTGGGCTCTCTGGGAGGTGGGACATGAGTGTCAGCGGGCATCCTTACAGATTGTTAGTATAAGCCTCAGGCTTTTCCTGGCCTAGCAGACACATTTCTTCCTCTGTGACTGGTAGTCAAAGTGGATATTCATAAAGACTGTCTTCCTTCCTGCCCTTTATTACCTAACAAAACACAAAGAGAATGCTACTGTAAAGCAGAAATCTTAATCATCAATACTGTAAATCAGCAGCCAAGCTCTAAGACCTACACCTTAAGTAATGTACCAAACTGGGTCAAAAGCGGTCTCTAGAGACTAATAGGAGCTGTGTTCAGGGAAACAGAACACGTTATAAAACAAACAAGCAAATAAATGAACGAACAATTCAAGATAGTCTATACCAATTTCTAAATGAGTGGCCCAAACAGAAAATGCAGAGGTTGAAATAAAAGATTCTCTGCCCACCCCCACCCCCACTGTCACTCACACACACACACACACTCCCTAGTTATAATCAGAGGGAAAGCTTAGTATTAAAGGGATGAGAACCTAAAAGTGGGGAGGATGCTCTGGGCCTGGGACACAGCGTAAGTACAATTATACATGGGAGGGAAAAATAAAAATTAAAAAAAACAAAAAATTCTGATTGAAATATTCAAGCAAAAAATTCATTGAGAAGGGATAGTAGCAAGTTTGATTAGAAAATCATGGACCAGGGCTGGGGATATAGCTCAATTAGTAGAGTGTTTGCCTTGCATGCACAAAGCCCTGGGTTCAATCCCCAGCACCACAAAAAAGAAAAGGAAAAAGAAAAAAAAAAAATCATGGCTCAGACTGTATAGGGTCTTAGAGTACAAAAATCATTAAGAAGAAATTGAGTGATTCTTGGCTGAAGGATAATGAGTTCAAAAGGATGTTTTAAGAAGATCCAAATGATTGTGCTATGTTTACTTGGTTAGAATTGAAAACTCAGCATCATAGTGTTAATATTCAGTGCCTTATATTTAAAGGAGGATCGTTCTTGAACACTAACCGTAGATAACGCTGAGCAAGTTAAGCTTGGGTTCCTCATATTAGATTAGCAAGTTTAATATTAATTCAAGTTAGTTTTCCAGGTTTTTTCCTAACATATGATTTGCACAGAGGTAGCTGTGATCCCTAGGAGCTATGCAAATATTCCAAAACCAAAAAAAAAATCAAATATGAAACACTTCTGTTCCAAGCATTTTGAATAAAGGGATGCTAAACCTGTGTCTTGTTTTTCCAGGAATAAGTCATGGCAGATTAGCCTCATTCCCTTTTGTTTGACAGTGTTTCTCAAAAAGATCAAGGAAATAATCTTAAAACCAACCAGTATCCAAATTTTCAGTAAATTGTTTTACAAAGTGTAGCATAAGTTTTAAATATATTACAGAAAATCATGGACAGTAGGTAGTATGGCTGGTATGGTTGATAGGATGAGGACTATTTAGATTAATCATATCATACTGGGAAAAGACAGATTTTTTATTTGTATATGTCTGAGATGGCAATATTGTCATGTGACAAGGATTTTTTTAGTTTAGTTTTTAGGTGCCATACTTATTGGATTGACATTTACCTAGTACAGAATGTCTAAAGGAAAGTAATGGAAAAGGTATGTTTGAAGGAGCATAAAAGCATATCTAATAATAACTTGAATTTTGGAATATTGAACCATAAAAAAGGGGCTAAAATGTATAATAGTCTTCAAATATTTGAAGTACTTCTACATGAAAGAAAGAACAGACATAGTCATCAACCAAGAAACTAGATAGTTATAAGGGATATTAGGAAGGAAAGAAAGAAAGAAGAAGGGAAGGCACTCTGTGGAAAGGACTCGAGGAATCCACAATGATTCTAAGCAGTGAATTTGAGTTACTGGGAAAATTCTGGTCACCATTGTCACAAATAATGTCTAAAAAGCATCCAGTCTTAGAGGAAACTTGTGAGACACCTAAGTTTGAAATACTAACAAAATTTCCATCTACCTAACAAAATCAGAGACTTGCTAAGTTTATATATGAATTCTGATTTTGTCTCAATAATTAGATTAAAAATTAATATATTTAGAACCTCATCAGCAAGGTAGGGACATCATTTCTGTAGACTAAATAAGAATAAATTGCATTTTTATATTTGTAAGCCATAAGTAGCATTAAATTCATGAGCTATTTTTTTTTAATTGTAATGTTATTAAAAGCCCTGGATACTCATTTCAAAACCATGTCTCTTTGGGCAGGGATCTTGTATGAAGTTCTGTCCAGACTCCCCTGAAAACACGCCACCTCCTACACCAACAGCTCCATCATCCTTATCCCAGCACTCAGGGAGAACCACTTCAGGATCCCTAGGGAGTGGGAGTGCTGCACAGGACTCCGCTAAAACCAAGCAGAGGAAAAGAAAAAAGGTTAGTGATAATTTTTTTTTCTAGTACAGAATGAAAAGAGGCTTTAAGTTACTTTCAGAGATAGGAAAAATGTGCTGTTTTTCTCTCAACTCAAAATTTTAGAAGTAACCAATTTACATTATCCCATATTCAATGAGTTCTATTCAAACGTTTTAAACAACTAATCTGGATAAAGAGGATACTGATTTTTTTCCTAAAATTTTACCATAAAAATCTTCAAACATGTAGAAGTTAAAAGAATTATAAACACTTTATATCCACCATCCAGATTCTATAGTTAACATTTAACTATATTTATTAACTACATATTTACTATATAACAGTTACTAAATCTATTTATCTAATCATCCCCTTTATCCTGTAGTTCATCCTTTTTTATGATACATTACAAATTAAGTTGCAGACCTCAGTACATTTATACCTAAACAATTTATTGTGTATAATTTATGGTTCCTTTAAGATAAAATTTATGCTCAGTGAACCATTTGATTCTTATATGTACCATTTAGTATTTTTGAGAAATATATTAACTATGTTTTTCCAAAATCCCGTCAAGATACAGAACATTATTATCAGCTCAGAAAGTTCCTTCATTCTTTCTCCCAATTATTGCCACTATCTTCTGAAAGGCAATCATCGTTACAATTTTTTATCAAAGATTAGTGTATTATATTCTAGAACTAAATAAACAGAATATAATATGTAGTCGTGTGAAATTTCTTTTACTTAGGAGGTTTTTCAGTATAATTTTGTCCTCTTTATTACTGATTAATAGTCCATTATATGAATATGTCAACTTATTCATTCTTTTGATGGTGGATACCTGGGGTGTCATCAATGTTTGAAGTATTATGAATAAATCTGTTAGGATATTTTTATGTTAGTCTGTAAATACAAATGTTGTCATTTCTTTTACATAGATAGCTAAGAAGAAAATTGCTGGGTGGTAGAGTTAGTTATGTGTTTTTAGTTTTTAAAGAAACTGCAAGACCTTTTTTTTCCGAAAGAGTTGTACCATATTATACTTCCACCAACAATATTTAAGAATTGCGGTTTCTCCACATCCTGATAAGCGTTTGATGTTGTTATTGTTTTTACTTTTAACCATTCTAATCAATATTTAGTGATAACCATAGTTTGTGCATTTCCCTAATGATGTTGAACACTTTTTTTCTACTTACTGCTTTGTCATTCATATATCTCCCTCCGAGAAGTAGATCTTCAAACCCTTAATTCAGGTTTTTATTTGTTTGTTTTATTTGGGGTTTTTTTTTCCGGGGGGGGGGGGGCTCGTGTTGACTTTTATTACCAATTCATAGGAATTTGTTGTTGTTTTTTTATTTTTTGGTACTGGGACTGAACCCAGGGGTGCTTTACCACCGAGCCACATCCCAGATCTTTGTTTTTGGAGAGTGTCTTGCTAAACTGTCAAGACTGATGCCAAACTTGTAATCCTCCTGCCTCTGCTTCCCAAGTGGTTGGGATTACAGGAATACACCACCATGCATAGCTACCAATTTATAGGAGTTCTTTATATATCTTAAATAATAGTCCTTTGTCAAATACATGTTTTTCACATATTTTCTCAGTTTTATGGTTTACTATTTATTGTCTTTTTAAAATTTTTCGTTGTCAATGGAGCTTTATTTTATTTGTTTATATGTGGTGCTGAGAATCTAACCCAGTGCCTCACACAAGTTACGCAAGCACTCTACCACTGAGCCACAAACCCAGCCCCCAGTTTATTATCTTAATGGTGTCGTTTGATGAGCACAAGTTCTGAATTTCTGAAGAAGTCTTAATTTGTCCATTTGTGTTAGGACACAGTGTTTATGTGACCTAACGCAAGTCATGGTGGTATTCTCCATTGTTTTCGTGTGGAAATCCTATAGTTTTAGTTCTTACTTTACTTTTATTAATCTAGGCAAATGAACTTTTGTGTATTGTATGAGTTGAGGCCAAATTGGTTTTTACATATGAATATATAATTACTGCAGAACTTTTTGTTCTTTTTTCTCTTATTGGATTGTTTTGGCAGTTTTGTTGAAAATCATTAAATGACCATATATCTGTATGAATTTATTTTGGAATTCAACTGTTTCATTGGTTTGTTGATACTGGTTTCCCATCTTGATTACTATAGCTTCATAGTATTATGAGTCTTCAAACTGTTATTTTTAATCTGTATGGATATGTTATGTCCTTTGCATTAACATGAAAATTTTAGCAGAAGCAGAAAAAAGAAAAAGAATTGGTTGATGGCATGTTGAAAAGGATTGAATTGATTGCTTATATCCATTTGCGATGTGAATTTCCAAGTGATATCAAGTCTTATAATCCATGAATGTGAAATAATCTATTTATTTTTATGAAATTTCTCTTTTTCTCATTGGCAGTACTATCCATCCTGAAATCTGTTTTATCTGATTGATGTAGCCATTCTGGCCTTCCTATGATTACTGTTTAATATAGGGGTTTTTTAAAAAATCAATTTCTTTTCATTTCATTGTATCTATGTCTTTAAATTTTAAGATAAATATATTTAAAGTGTATCTCTTATAATCAACAAACATTTGGGTCTTGTTGTTTTGTCTTTGCTTTCTGGCTGTATATTTTAATTGTAGTCATTAATACTATGACATTTAATGCATTTATTGACATGGTTGGATATGGGACAGCTATTTTCTATATGTTTTCTGCTTATGTTTCTACTTTTTGTTTCTCTTTTCTCATTATTTACTTCTTTTGGGCTAACTGTATAGCTTTTTTAGAAATTAATTTTAAGTATCTATTGGTTTCTTTGAGATAACTTCACATAATTTTTTTTTCAATAGGTATGCTAAGTATTCCATATACATTCTTGTGAAAAGATGTATTACAGATGTGAAAAGATGTATTACAGATATATTACATCTACATATGCTGTTAGCCACAGTATTACAATTTTTGCCTTAAGTAATCAAATATATTTCAGTGAAACTGAGAGAAAACATAGACTTAACATTTACCATTCCCACAGTTGTTTTTCTTTCTGATGATCAGAATTCCTTTGTTATCATTTTTCTTTTGTGTTCTACTAAATTTTATTTAAAATTTTTATAGTGTGGATTAGCTAATGATGATTTTATCTTAGTTTTTATATTTCTGAAAATATCTTTGCTTTCATTCCTGGAAGATATTTTCACTATAGAATTTGAGGTTGGTAATTTTATTTTTCAGTCTTTTAATGATGTCACTCCACTTCTTTCTGACATCTATTATTTTAAAACAATTCAATAAATATGTATTATTGTTTCCCTGTATGTGTTGTGTTTATCTTTTTTTTAGTTTATTTATTCTAATTAGCTATATATGACATCAGAATGCATTTTGATTAATTGTACACAAATGGAGCACAACTTTTCATTTCTCAGGTTGTACACAATATAGAGTTACACCATATGTGTAGTCATACATGTACATAGGGCATTGTTGTCCATCTTATTCCACCATCTTTCCTGCCCCCATGTTCCCTCCTTCTCTTCCCTCCAAAGTTTCTCCAATCTTCCCATGCCCCCTCCCCTATTATGGATCAGCATCTACTTATCAGAAAGAACATTTGGCCTTTGGATTTTGGGGATTGGCTTACTTTGCTTAGCATGATGTTCTCCAACTTGACCATTTACCTGTGAATGCCATAATTTTATTCTCTTATTCTCTGCTGAGTAATATTCCATTGTGTATATATACCACAGTTTCTTTATCCATTCATCTATCGAAGGGCATCTAGGTTGGTTCCACAATTTAGCTACTGTGAATTGAGCTGCTATAAACATGGAAGTGGTTACATCACTGTAGTATGCCATTTTTAAGTCCTTTAGGTATAGACCAAGGAATGGGATCACTGGGTCAAAGCATGTTTCTATTCCAAGTTTTCTGAGGAATCTCCATACTGCTTTCCAGATTGATTGCAACAATTTGCAGTCCCACCAGCAATGTATGAGTGTGCCTTTTCCTCCACATCCTTGCAACACTTGTTTGTATTCTTGATAATTGCCATTCTGACTGGCGTAAGATGAAATCTTAGAGTAGTTTTGATTTGCATTTCTGTAATGGCTAGAGATGTTGAACATTTTTCAAATGTCTGTTGATTGATTGTATATCTTCTTCTGAGAAGTGTCTGTTCAGCTCCTTAGCCCATTTATTGATTGGGTTGTTTGTTTTTTTGGTGTTAAGTTTTTTGAGTTCTTTATATATCCTGGAGATCACTGCTCTATCAATTATGCATGTGGGAAAAATTTTTTTCCCAGAGTGTAGGCTCTCTGTTCACCTCATTGATTGTTTCTTTCGCTGAAAAGCGTTTTAGTTTGAATCCATACCATTTATTGATTCTTGCTGTTATTTGTTGCGCTTTAGGAGTCTTATTAAGGAAGTCGGGCCCTAATCTGACATGATGAAGATTTGGGCCTACTTTCTCCTCAGTTAGGTGCTGGGTCTCCTGTCTAATTTCTAGGCCCTTGATACACTTTCAGTCGAGTTTTGTGCATGGTGAAAGATAGGGGTTTCATTTCATTTTGCTGCATATGGATTTCCACTTTTCCCAGCATCATTTGTTGAAGAGACTATCTTTTCTCCAGTGTGTATTTTTGGCACCTTTGTCTAGTATGAGATAATTGTATTTGAGTGGGTTTGTCTGTGTGTCTTCTGTTCTATACCATTGGTCTACATGTCTATTTTGGTGCCAATGCCATGCCATTTTTGTTATTATAGCTTTGTAATATAGTTTAAGGTCTGGTATTGTGATGCCTCCTGCTTAACTCTTCTTGTTAAGGATTACTTTGGCTATTCTGGGTCTCTTACTTTTCCAAATGAATTTCATGATTACTTTTTCTATTTCTATAAGGAATGATGTTGGGATTTTAAATGGAATCATGTTGAATCTGTATAGTCCTTTGGGTTGTATGACCATTTTGACAATATTGATTCTGCCTACCCAGGAGCATGGTAGAGCTTTCCATCTTCTAAGGTCTTCTTCAGTTTCTTTTTTTAGTGATCTGGAGTTTTCATTGTAAAGGTTTTTGACATCTTGTGTTAAATTGATTCCCAAGTATTTTATTTTTTTTGAGGCTATTGTGAATGAGGTAGTTTTCCTAATTTCTCTTTCAGAGGATTCATCACTGATGTATAGAAATGTGTTTGATTTATGGGTGTTGATTTATATCCTGCTACTTTGCTGAATTCATCTGCTGAATTCATTTATTAATTCCAGAAGTTTTCTGGTGGAATTTTTTGGATCTTCTAAGTAAAAAATCATGTCATTGGCCAATAATGATAGTTTAAGTTCTTCTTTTCCTATTCTTATCCCTTTTAATTTCTTTTGTCTATCTAATTACCCTGGCTAGAGTTTCAAGGACTATGTTGAATAAAAGTGATGAAACAGGACATCCCTGTCTTGTTCCCATTTTTAGAGGGAATGCTTCCAATTTTTCTCTATTAGGATAATGTTGGCCTTCGGTTTTCAATAGATAGCTTTGACAATGTTGAGGTATGTTTCTAGTATCTCTAGTTTTTCTAGTGTTTTGAACATGAAAGGGTGCTGTATTTTGTCAAATGCTTTCTCAGCATCTATAGAGATAATCATATGATTCTTGTCTTTAAGTCTATTGCTGTGTTGAAATTACGTTTATTGATTTCCATATGTTGAACCAACCTTGTATACCTGGGATGAAACCCACTTAATCGTGATGCACTATCTTTTAAATATGTTTTGTTGTTGTTTTTGTTGTTGTTTTGGTACTGGGGATTGAACTCAGGGGTACTCGACCACTGAGCCACATCCCCAGCCCTATTTTGTGTTTTATGTAGAGACAGTGTCTCACTGAGTTGCTTAGTGCCTCACCGTTGTTGAGGCTGACTTTGAACTCGCGATTCTCCAGTCTCAGCCTCCCAAAGGGCTGGGATTACAGGCGTGTACCACCATACCCGGCTTTTCTGTTGATTCTTTAAGATTGATGATCTGGTGTCTGATACCTACCACCTACTATACTTTAAATTAGCTTACCATTTCAAGAACATGAAGGTTAGGCTGGATTTGTGGCTCAGTGCTACAGTGCTTGCCTAGCACATGTGAGGTACTGGGTTTGATTCTCAGCACCATGTTAAAAATAATAATAATAAAGGCATTATGTCCATCTACAACTAAAAAAAATATTTTTTAAATAAAACATGACATTTCCATTTTTAATCCTTAATTTAAGTAATAATCTAGTACTAATAAAGACTAGCATATGCCAGGCACTATTCTTTGTTTATATATTTCACCTCATTTAATTTTCACAACAATCCTATAAAGCAGTTATATTTTTGTCCCAGTTTACAGAAGAGGAAATTAAGGCCCAGAGATACTGTGGTAGAGACAGAGCTGATAACTGATAGGACTGCCATCTGGACCCAGGGTAGTTGATAAGCCAGCACTTGGAATTGAATCATGAAACTATAATGCCCCTATTGAGCATTGTAATTTCTTTTGAAAAATCATGTTATATACACATACATACACCTCTATCATTTTTTGAGTTGATATTTGTACTCATTGTACATAATCTTTCTCTTTCTTGTGTCTTTTTGTGTTTTCAAGCCTGCCTTTTACAGATGAGACAGATTAAAGTAGAAAGGTTTTGTTTTATTTTGTTCTGAAGACACTTAGAAAATCAGGAACCAAACTGAAACAGTTTTATGACATTCTGCAGTCTGATAGATAAATATATAGAAGTTTTACATTTTTCATTTTAAATTGATGACTCTCATGTTATTTCAGAAATATGCCCAAGAATCTCCCAAGAAACATTTATAATAATAAATGTTTAAATGTTTTTGAAAAAGGAGCTTCCTGTGGTTCTTTCAACAAGCTCCTGTGACACTTCATCAGCATGCAAATGGCTGTGTTCTCCTTACCTTGACATGCCGGCTCAGGTGAAATACTATAGGCATAAAAATTGCATTCGGTAGGTCTACTAGGAAAAGGTCATGTAAAAGTCATCTTTGATTTGTTAATGGAACCTTTTTGGGGGCGATGTAGTATATGGCAGCAGTGATGTGCACCCTACGGGAAAAAATGGTCCATTTTATAAAGGTTTATTTTCATGTTTTATACACTATAGTTCTGTTGTGTGTTTTTGATTTAGTAACAATGTATGTGTTTTTCTGTCACAGAGCACTGCAGCCTGTGGTGTTGAGGCTCACAGCGATGCCATCCAGCCCTGCCACATCAGAGAGGCCATTCGACGTTATGGCCACAAGATTGGCCCCCTTTCCCCATTCACAGTACGTAATAACAGAGTTATAAAAAGTTATATTTATAATCTGAAAGAATTTTGATTTTCAAGTGGTCAAATGAAGAAGCAGTGGAATTGTTGAAAGCAATTTGCGGTAACCGTAATTTTGTTGTATAAAAGTGGCATAATTCTCTTGGGAAATAAAACTCATTTTTGTCTCTTTTGAAAGGACATTTTTTTCCCTACAAAATATTATTTTCTTTCAGTTACATATTAAGCTTTTTTTTTAGAGCTTATATTTGCTATTTTTCAAAGCTTAAGTTTATAAAACATTTTGTCAAATTATATGTATTCAGATATTGCTAGAAGCACTTTATATTTTAAAATTGGTTAGATTGGCATTACCACTTCTATCAGATGTCCTTCCCCTAAGCATACTTTGAGTTGGAAGAAGAAGAAATGATTTCTTTATTTGGTACTGAACTTGGCTGAACTGTAGACAGGCTTTCACGTCTTCAAATGATTTGAAAGCTTATAATCAGGATTTTTTTAAATGGAGAATTAAAGATTTTATATTTGAGCAGAATGTTTGGGTGTTTAAATTAAATATTCATAGCCTTTTTAAAAAAACTTTGTGTTCATAGAAGTTTCTCCAAGTGGTTCTATTTCTGGGAAATTCATTTGATATTAACAAAGTAATAAGGTTTCTAATAACCAAGGAACTGTAAAATTTCTCTTTTTTGATTTTCACTGGTTTTAACATACTAATGCAGAATATATAACAAATTAATATAATCAATAAACAAGTAAATAAGTAGCAAATATGACATTGTATATTTTTTTACCTAAGAGAGGAATTTATTATTCTTTATTCATTGGAGTCTTGCTTTCTTTTAAATTATCTCCTTTTTCATTTATGTTTATAGACAATGTTTTCTTTCCATTCTTCTCACAGTTATTGTGAATTATATGAATTCTCAGTGTGACAGCAAGAGTATATTTTATAAATGTCTTTAGAAGCTTTCTGTGGTAGTGATCATTTTTCACTTGTTGTTGCTAGGGTCTGAACCCAGGGCCTCATGCATACTAATCATGCTCTCAACCACTGGACTACACCCCCAGCACATGGTTTTAATACTACTAATTAAAACAATATATAATTTTGCATAAATATACTTTTACATAAATATTTCAGAGCCTTGAAAGAATGAAATCGGAATCCTTTTTTTTTTTCCCCTTCCCTCCTACAGATAGGTTATTTGAAGTGACAGGACAAAATGAAGATGAGATTTAGAAAGACAGGAGATAAGTAGAAGTAAAAATTGTAAAACCAACTGAAGAACCAAGTTATAGTTAAAGACTTTTTAGTCTTTAACTATAAAAATATCAAGTCCATAGATAAGAGGCAAATAATGACCAACAGGTTTAGGCAATGGGGTAGAGAAAAAAGAAAAAGGAGGCAGTGCTGATAATGATCTAGAAGCACTTAAAGAATACAAAAGAGAAACAGAATTTTTGAGGTACCAAATTTTTGAGGTACCAAATATGGTACCTAAACATAGTAAATTAAATATCATGAATATATCCACTGTATGGGGAGGACCTCAAAATCATGAAGTTTTCAATATATTCTCAAAGAAGTGGCTGCTTATTCATTGAAATTTTTGTTTTTAAATAGACTGAACGGATACATGTGTGTTTGTGTATCTCCCTCCCTTCCATGTCCAAACTGGTAGTCATGTACATGATTGCTTTTACAGCCTAAGACTGTGGTATATGGTAAAAAATGGACTTTAATCCAGGTGCAGATATAGCTCAAGGTAACGTTTTATCTAATAAAATATAACCGATGTGCTTTTTAAACCTATGCAATTTAAAAATGCTTAATTTAAGTAAATCTAGAAAATAGAACAGATGATCCATGACCTGGAATGCTCACTTAGCCACTACCTGAGCAGACAAGGAAATTAACAGCAGAGTAACAAAAAAAAAAAAAAAAAAAAAAAGACCCACTCCAAAGAGGTACCTCAGGGTTTATCATTCCTCAGAAAAGCCTCACCAGGAAAGACTGCTCCATTACCTACATCTCTAAGGATTTGCCTAATCATCAGGTCTAAATATGCCTGTTCCATTTGATATCATGGGTGATATGATCAAGGAGACACAGTTTTATATTATAATTAATTAGTCTGCTTCTTAAATTTGTTCTTTTTAGATATACATGACAGTAGAGTATATTTTGACATATTATACACACATGAAGTATAACTTACTCTAATTAGGATCCCATTCTTGTGGTTAGACATGATATGGAATTTCACTGGTTGTGTATTCATATGTGAACATAGGAAAATTCTGTCCAATTTATTCTTTCCTATTCCCATCCCCTGTCTCTACCCTTCATTCTCCTTAGTCTATGAACTTCTGTTCTTCTTGCGTCCTTGTTGTGTGTTAGTGTGCACATATCAGAGAGAACTTTCAACCTTTAGTTTTTGGGGATTGGCTTATTTCATTTAGCATGATAGTGTTCAGATCCTTTCATTTACCAGCAGAAGTCATAAAGTCATTCTTTTTATGACTGAGTAATATTCCCTTGTGTATATATGCCACATTTTCTTTATCCATTCATCTGTTGAAGAGCACCTAGATTGGTTCCATAGCTCAGCTATTATGAATTGAGCCACTATAAACATGGATGTGGCCATGTCACTATAGTATGCTGATTTTAAGTCCTATGGGTATATTCCAAGGAGTGGGTCAAATGGTTCCATTCCAGGTTTTCTGAGGGATCTTCGTACTGCTTTCCAGAGTGGTTATACCAGTTAGCAGTCCCACCAGCAATGTATGAGTGTACCTTTTCCCCCACATCCTCGCCACATCCTTTATTGTTACGTATATTCTTGATTCTGATGGGAGTAATATGGAATCTCAGTGTAGTTTTAATTTGCATTTCTCTAATTGCTAGAGATGTTGAACATTTTTTCATATATTTGTTGACCAATCATATTTCTTCTTCTGTGAAGTGACTGTTCAGTTTCTTTGCCCATTTATTGACTGGGTTATTTGCTTTTTTGGTGTTAAGTTTTTTGAGTTTTCTATATATCCTGGAGATTAATGCTCCATCCAAGGTGTAGGTGGCAAAGATTTTCTCCCATTCTGTAGGCTTTCTCTCCATGTTCTTGATAGTTTCATTTGCTGTGAAGAAGCTTTTTAGTTTGATATCGTCCCATTTATTGATTCTTGATTTTGCTCTTGTGCTTTAGTAGTCTTGTTGAGGAAGTCAGTTCCCAGGCCAACATGATCGAGTATTAGGCCTACATTTTCTTCTAGTAGGTGCAGGGTCTCTGGCCTAATTCCTAGGTCCTTGATCCACTTTGAGTTGAGTTTTGTGCAGGGTGAGAGAGAAGGGTTTAATTTTTTTTGCTACATATGGTTTTCTAGTTTTCCCAGCACCATTTGTTGAAGAAGCTGTCTTTTCTCCAATATAAGTTTATGGTAAATTAATCTGCTTTTTAAACTTAAAAACTTTCTTTTTAAAATTTAAAACTCTCTCCTCAGAGTGGGATAGATTCGCAGACTCTGAAAACCAATAATATGGCTACCCTGTCCTAGCTTCCACATACTTCCAGCTGCTGAAAGGAATAGCTTATGGTAGAAACCTCAACGTTGAGAGATGTTGTTTTTCATTTTCCTAAGGTCCATACTGAGTACCAAAGATGAAACTTCAAGCAGCTACAATAGGGACACTTTGCTACCTAGACTTTGAACTGCAGGAGAGGAAGCTTGTGGACTGCTTCTGTATTAACCATAGACTGACAACCTGAATTTTCATGCGGAAAGGCTTAGCTGACTTACTCTCAACATGAAATTTTCTTTGTAAATTAAAATGCCACTGAACTGAACAGCTAATTTATATTTATGAGTGTTTTATCTTTGCAGCATTTCATTCTGAATCTAGTGTTTGTATATTTATTTTATTTTTTTTAAAGATTATTCTTAATTTTTTAAAATTTGAACTGATATACAAAAACATAAAAGTCATACATGCTAGCCAGGTATCATGGAATGTTTTGATAGATTTATATATTGCATACTGTTTAAATCAGGTTAAACATATTTATCTCCTCAAACATTTATCATTTCTTTGTGGTAAAAATTTCCAGAATCCTTTCTCCCAGCTTTTTGAAATGCACAGTCTATTATTGTTATCTGTAGTCACCATACTATGAAATAATACCCGAGAATGTCTTGCTCCTATCTAACTATCACTGATCACCTTTCTCCCTCTTAACCAAAACCCCCACATACTGTCCACAGCCTCTCTTAACTACCATTGTACTCTCTACTTCTATGAGAACAACTTTTTAGATTCCACATGAGTTAAGATCATGTGATACTTATCTCTTTTGTGCCTAAATCATTTTACTTGACATAATGGTCTCTGGTTCATTCATGTTGTCACAAATGACAGGATTTTATTCTTTTTTATAGCCAAATAATAATTCATTTGTATATGCTCCACATTTTCTTTATCCAGTCATCAGTTGGTAAACACTTAGGTTGTTTCTGCTTCTTGGCTGTGATGCTGCAGTGAACATGGAAGTACAGTTGTCTCTTGCACATACCAATTTCATGTCCTTTAGAGATATACACAGTAGTGGAAACTGCTGGATCATATGATAGTTCTGTTTTTAATAGTTACCTCCATACTGTTTTCCATAATGGCTGTGTTAATTTATTATACTTTCAAATAGAATATATAGTTTAGAATATCCATAAATTGGAACATTATACATCAAATTCCCAATAATTTGAAATTGATTTAGAGAATTAAAATAACAACCAGTGGTTTCCCTGGAAACTATATTTCACCATAAGCCAGATGTACTTAAAAAATCTGATTTTAGTGAGGTATCATTCTCTCTTCTGCATGACTTCTGAAGTAATTTTATATCAAATTGCAACATGATCAGTTTTAGGAATACAATTCATTATATAAGGAGTTGTAAGTTCTTTTACTTTGGGAATACTTGAAATTTTAAAAGAAATTATTTAAAGCTATGTTATGTAGAGGAGAAGGAAGAAAGTACAATGTTCCGCAATTACTCCCTATAATTAAAGGGAGTAAAGGGCAGGATGGCATAAATATCAGCTGTCTGCCACTCACCTCTGGACTGTGCATTCATGAGTGCCCTGGAAACACGTAACCCAGTGCTCCCTCTCAGCCAGTTACAACAGTACTATCTTTGGCATTATTTCAGATGATAGTTTCTTTTCTGTGTTCTCATTTATTCTGTATCCTACACAGAAAACTAGAGAGGGTAACATGCCTAGAAATTTTTATTAATTTTCTTCAAGTTAAGCTATTAATTAGATTAAATGGAAGAATCAGGGCTAATATTCTGGCCTTCCTAGTCCCTACTTCTAATCTTTTCTCCAAAAATACTTTCGCAACTGTCCCCACACCCCATTTACCTCATTTTCTGTACACACATTTGAACAAACTATTAAAGAAGCTAATCCTTTTTGCTTCTTGTTTATTTTTCCTAATTCTAAAAATAATTTCAGAATTTATGATTTGTAGTAGTTATTTTAGATATGGGGATACAGCTAAGTGCAAGAACACTTGCCTAGCATGCGGGAAGCCCTGAGTTTGATCCCCAGCACCACAAAATATAAATAAATAAATCATTAGTTACTTTACAGTACTCATGAAATCTAGAATGTCCTAAGTGACTTTGACGCTTGCCATCTTATATTATCCTTTTGCTTATAGTAGTTGATAAAATGTAAGGTTATATTATACAGTGATGAAAAACCTTGATCCTGAAACCAAATGGCCAGGGTTCAGATCTGCCACTTATAGCTCAGTTTCTGTAAAATGAGGATAATAATAGAAACACTTCATGATAGAATTTCAGAAGTACTATGAACTTGGCATGTAATAGCTTTTAATAATAGTGGAAGTAATAGTAGCTGTATTGTATTTTCTAAGACACCAGGTAAGAATACAGAGTAAAACCTATTCCATCAAACCACACAGATATGTGCATGCCTACACATACACACACACACAAGTCATTCTGCTTCACTTTGTAATATCAGAAAAAAACTAAATGTATATAAAACTAAACTATATATATATATGGCCAGCCTAGGCAATTGAGACCCTGTCTCAAAATTTTTATATATATATACACACACACACACATACACACACACACACATTTTATTATTTTTTATAGCTAAATAATAATTAATTCAAATATATATATTTTGAGGGGAGGTACTAGGGATTGAACTCAGGGGCACTCAACCACTGAGCCACATCCCAGACCTATTTTGTATTATTTTATTTAGAGACAAAGTCTCACTGCATTGCTTATTAGCACCTCGCTTTTGCTGAGGCTGGCTTTGAACTCACAATCTTCTTACCTCAGCCTGCTGAGCCACTGGGATTACAGCTGTGTGCCACTGTGTCCGGCTCCTAAATATTTTAATAATGTGGGACTGGGGTTGTGGCTCAGTGGCAGAGTGCTTGCCTCGCACATGTGAGGCACTGGGTTCAATCCTCAGCACCACATAAAAATAAAACAAAACAAAGTAAAGAAAAAAAATATTTTAGTAATGTGACTGTTTTGCAAACAATTTTTTACACATAGTTTAAATATCATATAAAGATTATGTTCCTAAGTATAAATGTTCATTTTTACTTTTGGGATTAATAATGGTTGAAGAACATGAATTTTTATCATTGAACATTATAAAAAATAAATTATAAAAAATAAAGTCCTAGTAACTGAGTATACATAATTACTACTCAGTTTTTTTGTATACTAGCCAGATTTTGCATACCACTTCTATGGAATGGAAATGTAAAGAACAAACCAGGATGGGCTTGAGTTTATAAACATCAATTTCATTAGGCATGAGTTTATATATTTATGTAAACTACTAGAAAAAAACAAGCTGTCAGAGACTGATGAATATATAAAGGTTGAAATGTTTTAAAATAAATTAATAGCTATATATTTCTTAACATATTTAAAGTTTATTCATTTTACTAATAATCAAAGAAGTGCTAAGCTTGGTGCTATGGCACATACCTGTAATCCCAGTGATACAGAGGGCTTAGTCTGGAAAATCACAAGTTCCATGCCAGCCTAGGAAATTTAGTGAGACCCTGTCTCAAAATAAAACATTAAAAAGGACTGAGGATATACTAGTAGTATCCCCTTGCTCCAATCCCTAGTACCCCAAAGAGGGGGAGGAAAAAGCAGGGGAGGTGGCTACTATGTTAGAAAATAAATAAAAGTAAAGAATAAAGCTTACATCCTATTTTTAATTTATCACTGCCTTTCATCTTGTCTTTTTTTTTTTGTATTACACTTATTAATAATTTGAACAAAACTGTGATTCTGATTTTTTTTATACTTACTTTATGATATGGTATGTCCTGTATTCCTTATAAATACAGTTTTAGTAGCTTCATAGCCTTAGACATCTGAATGGACCTTAATTCTTAATTCACTTAACCATTACCATTTTATTGGTTATTTAAATTAACTAATAAGGTATATTTTAGTATGTAAATCTTCTCTGGTGGTTTCTAATTTTGATTAGAACTTTGATCAGACCTTGGTAGCTTTTTTCTATAGGGCATTAGTAGACTCATTTGTATCAATCTAATTTACATGAATAAATTTGTATAATTTTTTAAAAATTTAAAACAATTTATAAACTATGAACAATAAAACCTTACATCAGGTTTGTTGCAAATATATTTTCTAGTTCTTTCTTTATCCTTTAATTTATTTCTAATATGATATTCTTTTCAGTGTACAGGATTTTACATAGGATTGGTAGATCTACCATTTTCCTCCACAATTTTTCCATTGTCTTATGATTTTAAAAAATCATTTTATAGCTTGAAATTAAATTATGCACATTTGTTCAATTTCTTTGCAATTTTATTTATTTACTTATTTATTTTTTGCACAACTGCAATTCTGCTACTTTCTTTTACTATTTTTTCTCTTTAGTGCTAGGGATTGACCCAGGGCCTATGCACACACTGAGCAGGTTCTACCACTGAGCCAACAACCCCAGCCCTTTCTCTACCTTTTGTATTTAACATGTAATGTGAAAACTTATATGAGTAGTAAACATCAAAAAATTCCACTTAATTAAATAAACAATCCTATTTGTTAGGATTGCTTTATTATAATCTATTGTTATTGTATTATATTAGTGTATGTCAGCTACTTCTGGTTTTTTCCCCCAAAATATTGGTAATGTTTTATACATACTATATAAACATATGAAGACAAAAACGTTAAGAAAGGTATTAGGGTCCCTCAAAAGGTATGGCAAAAAGTTTAAATGGATTATCCATCAGAAAATTGACATTAATAACTGGAAAATATTATTTTTCTTACTAAAGATTATTGTTAATGGGTTTTTCTTTTAAAATATTCTTAGAATTTACTTGTATACATTTAGAGGTAAAAAGCATTTTACAATTTTATAATTAAGCATTTGTTGTTTTTCTCCCAGAGGAAACACCCTGAAGGATAATATCATGTACTCCTTTGACTGTCAAATGGAAGGCCATCCCACATGTTTTACCTAGATTCTCACTATGTACAAGCAGTAGGTGGTGCCCATGGTTGCGTACTCTGGAGCTCAAGCCCAGCTCTCAATGGAAAATGCTGTAAATGGCCAATATAGAGCCAAGTCTATAATTTTGAAAGGCAGAGAAAAGAAACTGTGTTCGCTGAGTGTGATGACATAATCTCATTGTGTAATGCAAAATCTATTTTAGTTTCTCCTAATATTCAAGTGGAAAACATGTTAAATCCCTGAGCTTGTGTATTATCAGACAGCTTTTTTTTATTGGTTCTTTTTAGTTATACATGATAGTAGAATCCATTCTGATATAATTATATAAACATGGAATATATCCTGTTCTAATTAGGATCCCAGTCTTGGGGGTGCACACAATGGTAAGATTCACTGTGTTGTATTCATGTATGTACGTAGAAAAGTTCTCTCAGATTTATTCCACTGTCTTTCCTTTTCCTATCTAACTCCCTTCATTCCCCTTTGTCTATTCCACTGAACTTTTACACCCCACCCCCATCATGGGTTAGCTTCCACATATTAGTGAAAATATTTGACCTTTGGTTTTTCGGTGATTGGCTTATTTCACTTAGCATGGTAGTCTCCAGGTCCACTCATTTACTGGCAAATGACAAAGTCATTCTTCTTTATGGCTGAGTAATAGTCCATTGTGTATATATGCCACATTTTCTTTATTCATCTATTGAAGGGAACTTAGGTTGGCTCATAGCTTAGCTATTTTGAATTGTGCTGCTGTAAACATTGATGTGACTGTGTCACTGTAGTATGCTGATTTTAAATCCTTTGGATGTCTACTGAGGAATGTGATAACTGGGTCAAATGGTGGTTTCATTCCAAGTTTTCTGAGGAATCTCCATACTGCTTACCAGAGTGGTTACACCAATTTGCAGTCCCCCATAATGTATCAGGTAGCTCTCTATTGAGCTACAGTAGTGAGACAATAAAATCGTTCTTTTAAGCATAGTTATTAACCTAAATAACCTTAAGTACTTCCCCCAGAAGGAAGTCTCCAATATCCACTTAGCTGTCTTAAATTCTAAGATAGAATCATAGCATTTTAAAGCTGTTTGGTGGGCTGGGTATGGAGATACACACCTGTAATTTCAGTTATGTGGAGGATTGCAAGTTCAAGGCCAGCTGCTGCAACTTAATGAGACTGTCTCAAAGTGAAAAGACACTAGGGTTGTAGTTTAGTGGTAGAGCATCTCTGAGTCCAATCCCTATTACTAAAATAAACTGTCTAGGAGGGAACCAGTTAAAATTGGCCTCAGAGTAGCTTTGCAGTGCACCAACCCAAAGACACCTTGCAAGAGTGTGACAGATTTAACTCTAGACTCCAGCCTCCTGATTCTCCATTTACTGCCCTTCCACTTCAGTCACTTATTTGGGGTGTGTGTGTGTGTGTGTGTGTGTGTGTGTGTGTGTGTATCCGTATCCCAGTTAGTACAGTATTAAGTTTAGGATCATTCAGAGAGAGCATGTTGGAAATGATGGGAATAAAGAGATGGAAGAGTTGGGAAGACAAAATCTCATCACCCAGGATTCTTCTCTGTCAAATATTTGCTATAAGTTTCAAAGTCAAATTTATTTCCTTTTCTTGTTGAGTCCAAACTTAGAGAAATTTTTTACTAATATATTTTTCTATTATTATTAGTGTAACATGATGATTCTGTATGAACAAATAGAGTTGGTGTAATCATGTTATGTTGTAAAGCTTTTTAGCTTTTTTTCATCAGCACAAAAATGGGGGAGAAGGAAAGA
This sequence comes from Geosciurus inauris, assembly GCA_004024805.1. Taxonomy (NCBI): domain Eukaryota; kingdom Metazoa; phylum Chordata; class Mammalia; order Rodentia; family Sciuridae; genus Geosciurus; species Geosciurus inauris. Next base: position 13,559 of record PVHX01011331.1, on the reverse strand, counting down.
GAGCTCTTACCTCTTTTTGTGGGATTGAACCCAAGGGCCTTTATCACTGAGCCACATCCTCAACTTTGTTTTTTCCCCCTAAATTTTGATACAGAGCCTCACTAGGTTACTGAGTCTGCCTTCAAACTTGTGATCTTTTTGCCTCAGGCTCCTGAGTTGCTAGGATTACAGGCATGAGCCACTTATACTGAGTGTTCTTACCTCTATTGATCTCTCTGCTGCAAACTTTAATTTGGGACAGCCAATGAATTTTTTGTAAGGAATTATCCAGGTCTATATTTTAAAATCCTGTTATTATTAACCATTATTTTTTCTCTGCAATATACACTGACTATAGAGGCAGGCACATTTTATTTATTCCTGCCTTCACTTTCTTATTAGTAGAAAGACCTCATATGAAGTTCAGCATAGGGCTTGCATTCTACGGTGATGCACTCTTGCACTATTTTGTGTGGGATATTTCAGCTGTTTTAAATATCAAAAAAAAAACCAACTCTAATTCCAAGATATAACTTCCTAATCAATAAAATATTTATACAAGTTCAAGTATAAAACTGTGGATGACAGATCTATGGGCATTCATACGAAACATATGAAACCCTAGAAGTATACCAAAGAATTCTAGAATTTCCAGAAATGTAATTTGTAAAAAAGAAAATCAGTCTTCTCCTAAGGGGGGGGTGGGGTATGGTTAAAATAGTAATAAAGGATAGTATCCCAAATCTGCCCTGGGTGTTTGTTCCACATTTGCCTCCTTTAGTCTTTTTAAATTGAAGTAGTTCAAAAAGTTAGTAAGTTATCCTATAAAGAATACTCTGTTCTAGAGAAAGAAGGAAGATTTTGGACATGAGTGAAATAAAAGAGGTTATTGACACCAAAGAGAAACTTTTTGAGCAGAACATTCTATAAGGACTAAATCTTGAGGTTGAAGTGTGTCGTTATTGTTTCTGGAGATAAAATGGAAAAATCTTTTGAATGACTCCCAAAAGGAAAGGACCTCTCTTTAAAAAAAAAAAAGAAAATCACAAAATTCCTTTAACTCATAACTTCATGAAAGCAGCAAAAAAATTAGTTGGGAGGAACTAAATTGAGTTGAACTATTTCTACATTTAAATATTTGCTCTAAAATAGCAAAAGTCTATAAATAAGCAGGAGGATTATAAATATTCAGTTAGACTTTTAACTCATTCAGTATATCAAACTGCTCACATTGACCTAGCAAAAATGCTATTTAAATTTTTAATTAATATTCTATATCTAAATTATATGAGTATTAGAAGGTAACATCAGTTTTATTGAAGTAGATCCTTTACTTACCATTGCCAGACCCACCTAACATTCATAAGCAAGTTGTTTAAGTGAAACGTTTGTGTACTGTTTTATTGATAGTGTGGCAAAAATCCCCTCCAAATACCTATGATGAGAGCCTGCTAAACTGGAGGTGATTTACTTTTTTGGTGATTTGTTAAATAGTGTTACACACTTTAGTCAACAAATAAAATCACTGAACTACCATTTAACTTACTGATATAATTGCAAAGTCAACCCACATCATAATGAGTAGAATGTTATAAATGGGAATTTACATCTTCCAGAAATGAAAGTGATACCTGGCTCTTTTTGTGACTAATATATATTTAAGGCTATACACAAAGTAGAAAAAAAATGTGCAAGAAATTAAAAAAAAAGAGTATGCCTGTTTTCCTGACTGGTGTTTTAATTATGATTTGATTTAAACCAAATCCCTTAGGCTATATATGCACAGATCAAGTATTCCACTCCCACATGCTGCCTTTGCATGACCCTAAGCTGTGAGGAGAGAAAATTCATAGCTCATATGTCAGTCAGATGTGAAGTCTTGCTCTGGCACCTGGATAGGCCCTCCTACCTGATTAGAGCGCACTTGCAGTTCTGGGCATATGCCCAATGTGTGAAGTATGTCTCTAGATTTGGAAATATTTTGACTGATTGGTTGGCAGAGGTCATGAGGATAGAGCCCAGTGTCAGGCTCTGAATTTGCCCAGGTGCATTCAAGGTTGATAGTTGGGAACCATGCCCCTGGTGAAATACCAGCTTTGGATATTCACAGCATGTTCACAGCTTCCTGTCTATTCCAATTCAAACAGTTGTGCAGATTTTACAGTTTCTAGTAGAGAGGTAGGAGACTATTTCTGGCTCTGATTTTATTCTACATTCCTAATCTAATCCAAAACACTCATTCCCATATTCCAGACTAATTAGGTAAGAGCCTAACATGTAGTAAGTTCTAGTTGACAAAGTCCCTCATCCAAGCAGGCTTGCAGTGGAGTGGGGACAGGAGAGGAAGAGAGAAGGGAAGATGAACAAAGCAAAGAAATGAAAGGTAGCCTGGGCTCTACACTGAGTCTCTGAAGCCACTGTCCAAAGAAGACAGCACGAGGGGTTCCTTCTGACATGGGTGAACTAACTTCACTTTAGTTTTTGATGGCAAACAGTATCTGTCATCCACACAGGTGACTCACATATAGCCAAAATGAAACAAAGCAGAACATTCTGTCACCTGCTGCTTCTAGAAAATCAATTCAAAGCATATGCCTTCCTGGCTGAATGAAAGTGCATTTCACATACTGTGGGCAGCACTTGATTTCTGAGTATAAACAGTTCATTTGGCAGAATCCATATTCATACAACTGAACTATACACAATTTAGAAGTGAAAGGACCAATATTAATATACCCACATGTCCTGAGATTAAGCTTTTATTTTGAGAAATTTCTTTTTAAACAAGGAACTAATTAGGTGGGGGGGGGGGGGGTTGGTTGGTTTTGTTTGGATTTTTTGTTAGTTTATTTTTAAGCAAGGGGCTAATATGAACAGCTCTGTTTTAGAACAGTTAAATCACATGGTAATATAGAGTAGAGAATGACCTGAGTTGATAGAGTAGACTGACAGACCAGTGATGTGGCCACTGCAGTACCAGAGGCAGACCATCTTTGGCACTGGCATTGAGAATGGAGAAAACAAAATGTGTTCAAGAGATGTTTGACTATAGAGAAAGTAGAGTAAGACTCTTAATGATAGAAGAATAAGTGATGACAAGTTTATAATTTGGGACATTGCATAGAACAATTTAAAATGTTCTCAAAATTAAATTCGGTGTTTACATTCTTACAAAGAACTTGCATGAAGTTTAAAGACTTAAGAAGGAAGCTAATTTCAAGGGGATTTCCTGGTTAGTGGGTTGAGGTGGGTGGGTGGATGGGGTTCAATGCATATGTAACCTAAACTTAAATATAAAAAAGACATTCTAGCTTTCCTTTTGAACTTCAGGGAGTGTTTATATGACCAGAAATTCCCATGTAGTATTATGCTGTTTTGATAAACCAATTGATTTTCTAAGCCATTAATGAATTTGGCCTTACATTCCTGAAAGATAACCGTAATCTAACAAAATTTCAAAATATTTTCTTCAATATTTTCTGCAATAGCTTTATGGCAGTGTAATTTCCAAAGCACCATTTTTCTTAATTTTGATTAGCAACTTTTATCTCTGTATGAGCACATTATTTCTACCACTGCTTCTCCTAACTCCCAAAAAGAAACTTATCAGGAAAGTACTTAGACTCCAGATTTTATAGACTCATGCAATGACATGTTAGCATTTTTTTTCCTCTTTAACAGAAATCCAGTCATGTTGATTGTAGTGATGCTTCTAAATAGAGATTTGCTATGTAGTTCATTCTAACCCACACAGTCACTCCACCTCAGCGAGCACTTCCAGGCTATAAGAAGCTCGGTCTCAATTTTAGACTTTTTGCCCTTCCCTGTTAAGAGTCCCTCCTTCAGATTTATGAAAGAAAACATTTCTTTCTGTGAAAGGTTTTTGTACACTCGCATCTGGAAGTGTTTATTTCAGTGGCATGTAAGCTATCTGTGGATTTAGTTAGCACCAGACCCCCTTTTGTGTACTTCTGCCTTAAAATTTTTATAAATGATCTTATTGAATTTGTGCCAGTGTGCACATGGTTTGGCTGATTGCTACACATATCCTTTACCTGCCAGTCACCTTTGATTTATGTTCATTCAGCCAAGCTTTTGCCTTCCAAAAATGGTGCCACTGAACTGTCCTCTAAATCATCTTATTGGTTAAATTACTCCAAGATGAGTTGGTATGTTTTTGGTTGCCTACAGACAGAAGAATTTATATTTTTCTGCCTCTGCCCTCTTCTAGTAAAGTCACTGATAGAGGAGGATTGGACAAGTTGTGTCATCGATCTCTTTATTCCAAATGAATACCATCTGAAACACTGTGCCAGGTCAAGACTAAAGTGATAAAGTGTTCATTGGCATTCACTTCTGTTGTGAGTCCTTCTTTTCAAATAAGTCTGTGCCTCAAACTCAGTATGATGTAGGGACTTATCCTTTTCACTTCTCAGAACAGGGGAAATAAAGTCTCTCAAAGAAAATAAGTAAACTTTGTCAGAAAGGTAGAGATTTTATATGCTTTACATAGCTTTACTAGCTTTTGAGTTTTATGATGTTTCCTGGAGAAAAGCAGGTGGCTTGGCAGTTACCTATAATGTTGGATATTTATAGTAGTAGTTTCAAGGTGTCTCATTCTAAAGAGGAATCTTGAAGAGCTAATTCTTAAGAGTGTCTGAAAAAAATGATACATCATTTTCAACTGATTTTCATTGGTCCCCAAATGTACTGTTCAACCTGATGTTACAGGTCACCACTGAATTTGCTAATGAGGATTCCAGTTTGTGTTGATAGAGCTTGGCATTATAATTTTTAAGTAGGCTCTATGTACTTAAGCAAACTTTGTAAAGAACTTCCCCTTTTCTGTTTTATATGATGGTAGAGAGCATTTTCAAATGTTCGTGATTGTAGCTGAAGTGATGTGGAAGCATTTAAAATACTTGAACTATGTGGACCTCGCATCACAGTTCACAAACCATTATATGTAAAGGATAGAACTTCTAGGATAGGCTGCTGGCTGTTCTCATCAAGCCTTGAGGTATTTATTTCAAAAGGCTCCTGAGACTTTATTTATAGTTCTGAAAATTTATATGGAGCTCCCTGTGTGCTGCCCAAGTGAAAGCTCTCAGGAGTGTTTCAGTCATATCTTCATAGTTTAGTCAGTCACTATCCTGACATGCTTTTCAGAGAAACAGCACATGTAGGACTGCTGCTATTAGAAAATCAGCAGCAGAGATGTAAATAACTGTATTTCCATTAAGATGTCACTTTTATTTTAACAATGCAATCTTTTTTTTTTTTTTTTTTTTTTTTTTTTTTTTTTTTTTTTTTTTTTTTTGGTACAGAGGATTGAACTGAGCCACACTCTTAGCCCTATATTGTGTTTTATTTAGAGACAGGGTCTCACTGAGTTGCTTAGTGCCTTGCAGTTGCTGAAGCTGGCTTTGAACTCGCGATTCTGTCTCAGCCTCTCATTAAAATGTAATATTTTAAAAGAGAATTTATATATGTGTACATATAATTTTGTTTTAAAAATATTGTCCTAAACAAACTAAAAGTTTCATAAATAACTTTTATGTGAATCACTACTTAACATTCTGTTGTCTTTGATGAGTTTTCAAGGTCTTTTGAGTCCTGAAATCTCAATTTTGCCTGAAATCTCAATTTCACCATTTATAAAAATAAGCAATTTTTAGTAAATGTTAAAAATAACAGTTGAAAGCTTTTAGCACAGTACCTAGTGTATAGAACATATTTTTAAAAATGCAAACAGTGCATTTTGTTTTAAAATTATGGTCATCCTAATGGAATTGAAAAGTATAAATTCCAGTGATAGTTTGCCAGTAGTGCCCTTTTGAGAATTGTAAAGGGAGGCCTAGCCTGATGTCTTGAGTGTGAGATAGAGACTCAGATTTATCTGCTGGTTTTCTTTATGGCTTGCTTTATTCCCTAATGTTTCTGTGTCCGTTTTCACGTATATAGAATGAGTAATAGTGTGTGTTCTTTATGCCAGAAAGTTTCAAGGTATCTTGAGATCCATAAGTTCTGGACTCCTTTTCTGACCCACATGTTTGCCCTTGTGTGGGCAAGCAAGCCATGCTGAGGACCATTTTACTTCCGGTGGTGGTGGCATTACTGACCACTTATGGGGAGTAAAGCTTAGAGACAGAAAGGGTATGGTAAAAAGATGAAAGGCTTCAGAAATTGTGGGTTCCAAAAAGTGACTGCCAAAAGCTTTTCCAGGAATGAGAGCTTAGAGAAGTTGGAAGCTTTAGATTGAAAGGAAAAAATGAAAGATGTAGTTCATTGTGAACTGGCTTTAATTATAAGTTTCCAACTTGAGAGTCAGGGAGGGATCCTTACCCGGAAATGGTTCTACTCCTACTTTCAACAAATCCCTAAATTTCTACTAATGCGGAGTCATTGCCCTCTCCTAAAATACATTTTGTATACCTCTGAAAATTTGTTGTTTGCAACATCTAGGTCAGAGAATCTATAATTCAACAAAGTTATTTGTTGATAATACTTTAACTTGGTGACTTAATGTAATCTTTACTCCAGTCTATTTCAACAGGACTTGAGCAAGACAAATGAAAAATTTCCCCAAATCTTTTGTTTCCAAAAATTTCTTAAGAATTTAATTATGAAATCTCTGTTGTTAGGTTATTCCAGCATCTAATAATTACATACTTTTTCATACCTCAGTTGAAAGTTTTTCTTTATTTATCCTCAGTGGAAAGAAAAATACTGTAATGTTATATGAACAAGCCCTCTAAGGTCCTTCCTAATTTTCATAGCAGTATTTCTCCCATACTTGGTTGCTAAAATTTTGCCACTGCCTTCACTTTAATCTCAAGATAGCTTCTGAGTACCCTTTGTTTTTTTTAAAAGGTGGTGCAAGGCAGGATAGAAAGAGTCCAGATCCCCTCACCTTCCCATTTCCTTGACTTTGTCTGAGTTGTTTTCTCCCTTTGAGTCAAGTTCTAATCTTTGACCCACTTCCTCCAAGATGTATTTTATTTCTTAGTCTGATCCAAATCTAGTAAGGAATGATCAGTTAGATAAAGGAATTATATCTTAATCATGTTGGTACCTCCCTTAGCAAAGAACACTTTTTTTTTTTTACATTTGGATCTCAACATAAAAGATGGATGAATGAATGGACAGGTATACAGAATGATGGTCTGAAGAGAGAACACTTTCCAATGGCAGAATCTAGTTCTAATCTTACTGATCAACTTTAGCACCAACCCTCAAACCTGCTCTGACAAAATACATGAGGACATATTCCTGTGTACTATTTTTTCTTTTGCTGCAGTCTTGAGAATTCTTCTGTTTTCCCAAAGAAAGTGGAATCACAGCATCACTAAGGAGATGTGTGTGTGCATATGTGTGTGTATCATAAAAAGAAAGATGAATTCTCCAGTGAGGAAACATGTCAAGTCCCATCTTCAACCTGCACTTGTCCAGCTCTTTTATTTACTATGTGATTAGAAGGACGTTCTCTGGACCCAGGGTAAATCTGATACCCTGATAACTGCAGGCATCAAAAAATATTATATGGTTGCTTTATTTTTACTATCCAGTATTGATCATTGATTCTTCATGAATATAAGACAAAACAACACACAAGTTACTTCATGAGTGATACCTGTTTCAAAATGAAATGTTCAGTGGCTCGTTATATACCAAATATTAAAGAACCCTAATCATTCTGGGAAAGGTATGAAGCTCTGCTCCTGGCATCATGCTGGAACCATAATTTGAGCTAACAAATGCTTGTTTGATTGACCTATGTACTTAGCACCTCGTGCAACACTGATGAGCAAAGTCCATATACCCAACCAATAAGAAGGAACTTTGCCAGCAGTGGTAAGGCTGCTCTAAGGATTATCTTTAATCCTCTCTAAGGATTAGAGTAGTAATCCTCTCTAAGGATTATCTTCTAACATCATTGAGGAGACTCTCCTATCATTTTTTTCAGAGTGGTATTTAGGAAGTTAGATAATATGTATAAAGCATCCAACTTTCATGGTTGTTACATTATCTAAAAACTGATCTTGTTTGCACAATTTTTCTTAATAAATTTTTAATCTCTGTAGTTCATCAATGGCCAATTATTAGGCTCTGGAAGTACTATCTTGAAACAGAATATTATTCTTTATAATATACTTGATGAAGCAAGATTTACTCATACGGCTAACTGAAAACATTTAGTGAGGACTGAAGTTTATATTTAATAAACATTTAATATTAAAATCAACAATTAAAAATAGAAAATTATACTATGATGTGGTAAGGGTACCCTGCATCATTACTATCCATTCAGGAAGCTTCTGTCCAAAAATTTTCAGCACCAGAAATAATCACTTAGAAAGCAGTATTTGAAGAACTCTGAACAGAAGAATGATTTGGTAATATTAAGACATATCTATTCATTAGATGATTATGTGTTCTCATGGGTGCAACCTGATTTTTCTGATAAAAGTGCTTTTGTTAGTAGTATGTGCCTGTGTAGCTTCAGACACATCTTTTAATGATGTATTTTAATGCATAGCCATCAATTAGGAAAAAAAGTCTAGACATCTTGTTTTCAAATTTGTAAGATCTGTTCTTTTCTTGGATAACAACCACACATGCTGCCATGAAATATGTCAGGTTCCCACACAGACTACTTGTCTCTTTACTTAGCGAGGCACTTTTCTCTGGCCCCATGAAGAAACATTCCCAACTTGTAATTTTTTTTTTTTTTTTTTTTTTTTTGCTATTTGGTAAGTAAAAGAGCTAGACAATAGCTGGTTGAAAGTGGGACTTGACAGCTTTCCTTACTGAAGGAAAATTTACCTTTTTAGGAAGGAAAAAACCCCCACATCCCTAGGGATAATTGATTATATTGTATAATATGATTGTATATGGAGAAAAATACAAAAATTCTCAAAATAACACAAAGGAATGTGTCCTCATGTATTCTGTCAGCTGAAAGTGTGGTGATTTTCTCCAGAGACAAACAGAGACAAAACTCGGGGAAAAATCCCCTCTTCCATCTGTAATCAGGAAACTAAGTTTTCTGAGGCCTCTTTTTCTAATGAGTAAGCATTGGTTTGCCTCTTTTCACTGCTCAGGGAAACCAGTTCCCTAGGGAGCAAGGAAGACTGAGGATCATGAATAATTCACACATTTTTAGGAAGAAGGTGTTTTCCAATCAGTCGTAAATCAGCAAAAATTTTGAATTCTCAGTTTATAATCCATTCCATGTTTGAGAATGAAAAGAGGACAAGAGGAATAAAACTGAACAACTACTGATCCCCATCACCTGGCACAATAGCTTACATACTCAGATCCAGTGTTCTTTGCCCCTTCTCAGTTAAGTACCAATAGCTGGTAACAAAAAGGGACCTTGAAATTAAATTGTGGAGATAGCGACAGTAGCTCATTCTATTGATGTGTCAAACTTTACTGCCTTAATTGGAGGTACTTGAGGAAGGGAAACCTGACAGCTGAAGTAATCAAAGACTGTACCAGTGCTTGTTGTGGGGCAGCAGTACTGCTCCTAGACCCAGGCAGGAAGGATTCCTATCCTAGGCCCCCTAGAATAACCCCATCACAGATCCTACTCAGTTCCCACTTCTCCGCATCTCGTAACACTACCCTGAATCAAAAGTCAACTGCCATTGAATGGGAAAACAGAATGTTATTAAGACATAAAAAGGAATACTATAGCATAGATGAACCTTGAAAACATCACGATGAGTGAATGCTCCAGATCCATGTATGGAACTGTTCCACTTATTTGAAATATCTAGAATGGGCAAGTTGATAAAGACAGATTAGATAGAGTAGGTTACAAGGTATGGTGAAATGTGTTTGGAGTAATGAAAAGAAGTTTTGCAAATAGTGGTAATAGTTGCACAATGTTGTAAGTGTAATTAATTTCATAGAATTGAAACTTAAACTTTCATTGCACTTTAAAACAGTTAAAATGGCAACTTCTATTAATTAAATTTTACCACCACCACTACTGCCCCTGAAGTAAAAGGCAGCTGTTGCCAAATGCCATGAAGTATGTGGATTCTGCTGTCCCAAGTAACTTAAAAGGACACTGCTTAAGAGTGAAGGATGGATTTGAGCTGCAGAAACTTTTAAATAAGTAAAAAAGGCAAATTAGCTTATTGAGCTTCCCTTTCCGCAGGAATACAGTAGATTCTTGCCTCAGAAAGGATTGTTTCCAGCAGTGCCAAGCACTTTTTTTCTTCTCCATGTTCTAATTCAAGGCTCCAAATAACTCACAAGTTAACACAGTGTCCACAACAGCTGCATGTAGTGTCTGAAAATCAGTAACAATTAATGTGTATATACATGGCTCTAGATGTAAAGTGTATGAAGTGTGATAGTCATTCTTTATATTGGCAACTAGAGTGGCTTTGAATGTTAGAATTGTAAATACCTTTATTGTTTAATAAAATTCTCTTAAACTTTTAAAAAATAAAATAAAAACTTAAGCTTTATTTAAATAATTTAAAAGCATCTCAAGGGCAAAAGGATACTAAAGGTATTAATACATCTGACAAAAGAAAAGACATACATACCAGAATTTTGGCATAAATTCCAGAAGTATGTTTTATGCCTTAAGCAATGCATAATCTTGAATTTGTTACTAGGAGGTGTGGTCACAACTCTGCCAATAATGATGTTATTATTTGAAACAATCTGAAAATTATTTATGCTTTCTTTCTTCTATATCTGCCCAAAGAAAGAACATCTTAATAAAATAGGAAGTTTGACCTTGCAATCACTGTCAAACCTATGATGGGAATGCTGACTCAACAGTTAAAATGATTAGATTAATTTTGAGAGAATAAAAAAGATGTGCTAAATGAAATAACAGAAGATTCTCAGATAAAGACCAGGGTCTTTAGAGGAAAATGAAACCAGCTTTTAATTGTGCTACCAGCAGTTACTTGCTACGAATATTAATGTTAACAAAACCTTACCAGTAATGTTATCAATAGCTTGCAAAACAAACAAAAATTTACCACAAACAGTTGGCTGTTTCATTTATAAAAGGCATTGACTTTTTTTTAAGTTTAAGATAAATTGTTTTTTTACGTCAAAAAAAGTTTGAACAAGAAAATAAATATATTTTCCTGTGAAGAGAAGATTCATAAATAATCTTAAAACTAATTTCCATAGAGAATGTTTTCTGGTTTTTTATAATTCAAAGTACATTCTTTAGAGAAAACCTTTTCAGTGAATCTTTTATTTCCGGGTTTGGGGAAGTTTATTGTTATTTCTGTTACTTAGATCCTATGAAGTGACTAAGGGGATGTACATTGTTTGAAAAGTTTTAAAGGTGCCATTTAAGTTTAATTGGAAAATAAGAAAATGCTTACTAACTTTTTAAAAATATAAACTATGAGAAATAAAGAGTTGTCTCTACCAGTAAGATAAGCAATGGAGAAAACCTTACATACATACCAGAAGATAGGAGACTGGAAGTTAAGCTGACTCGGAAGAATCAGAAAGAGTGGCCAATAAGAGAGGTGGGGTTTCAGTGAGGCTTTTCCAGCCCTAAGATTCAGGATCTAGGGGAGAAGCAAAGCCACGGCAAGGAGGGGTGGTGAGGCATGATCACGCCTAAAGCAGTAATGAAATAAGCCCCCCTGGAGCAGAAGGTAGGAGTTCATGAGTGGAGAAGAGCTTGGGCTGCAGTAGCATAGTTCTCTCTGTCCCCTGAAACACTTAAATATCTTTGGTCTGTGTTACCCAAATGTTTTCTCCTTTTGGCCGTGCCATTTTACTCTCCTACCAGCAACTCATGAAAGCTCTGATTTCACTGTATTCATGCCAGATATTATTATGTTTTAAATTTCATTAAAAGTTTGATAATTTGTTAACCTGTCAAATTTCTAAAATAGCACTGCAATAAAACTAAAACCATCCCCATTTTTCAAATGTGTTCTGAAAATTTGGAAAATATAAAATAAAATAAAAATATAAAATGTGTTCTGAAGACTCATAATGCTCTTTGCCTTTGGCATAGTGGAAAGAGCCCTGTGCCTAGGCCAAGTGTCACAGCCCCATCCTCTGGGCTTTGAGGACAAGTCTATGAGCCTTTCTCCATCTGTAATGTGAACGTCATAATATATGTCCTGCTTCCAAACATGGTTAAAGATAGAAGGAGAGAATAAAAGTGAACAGTCTTCATAAATAGTAAAATTCTAAGTGAATGTACAATTCAGATGATTTGTATACATTAGTGTAGCATATGGTTGACTTAAACTGAGTATCTGGTTCATATGGTTGTGTGAACTTAAAGTTGTATTGCTTCTGATCCCAATTTTTAAGTCAAAATCAGAAGTGGGGGGAGGGACTAAATAGGTGATTCAGAAGTTCATTAAAAGATAAAATATATAGGAATAGCCAGTAAATTTCCCAGAAAGCATAAATTTGAGGGTTGTTAATGAACCAGGTGAATATTAAAACATAAAGCTGTAGAAATTCACAAGTTCAGTATTGGCACGTAGATTAATTAAGCAGCCTAGAAAGACAGAAGTACAACCAATATGGGTGATTCATTTAAGCATGTGATAAGGATCAAAAAAATAATTTCCAATATTGCTAACCAAACCAAATAAAAAACTTAGAATCCTTATATTGTTTTTCTTGAATGCATATTGCTTTTACATCATCCTAAAAATCATAAGTCAAACCACTCTAAGTCAGGAACCATCTGAATGTCTACATCTATATGTATACACATAAATGTATATATGTAATATATACATTGAATTCTCTGTGAGGACACAGTAAACTGGTAAAAGGAGTTGTTGAGGAGATGGATGAATTCAGAGATGAGAGGGAGAATTACAATTTCATATTACCTTTTACTATAGATTGAAGTTTTTAAACCAATATCCAGTTTTTAAAATTTTAAAGAAAATATTAACACAGAATAAGGCTGAGTCAATGGATAGTGCTACAAATCAAATATCTCAATTTTTTTTTAACTATTCACTTACTGTTTTAGTATTCTGGGTGTCTGATATATCAAGAAATCACTTTTCTGTAGTTTTCATTAGTCCTGGGCACAGAGTTGGCTTGCATTGAAGGCCGAAGTGTGAAAGTGACTTTCCTTTTCCACAGAATGGGTCTAATTTAGGAAGCAGGACTGCATAGTTGGCAGTCCTCTTAAATAGTTTCCCCATAGTACTAGTGTGAAATAGCAAACTTTTGGCAACCAGACAGATTTTGTGAATTCCTGTGTAGTATTTCTTTTCTGTTTGGAATTGAGATCCAGTGTCTTGCTTTTCAGAACACCCTTTCTAAAAATCTTGCTTCATTTCTGTACTGATTGAAATTAAGCACTTTGGACATGTCAGGAGTTAAGATTTCCTCCTGTGGTAACTGTATGTAAGTGGGTTTGTCTCTGTGTCTTCTATTCTATACCATTGGTCTACATGTCTATTTTGATGCCAGTACCATGCCGTTTTTGTTACTATAGCTTTGTAGTATAATCTGAAGTCAGGTAATGTGATGCCTCCTGCTTCACTCTTCTTGCTAAGGATTGCTTTGGCTATTCTAGGTTTCTTATTCTTCCA